>CAAKMY010089911.1:0-27455 GCA_901111285.1 Corrigiola litoralis | reverse complement strand
CCTAGGAGCATGCTCGGTCACTTTGGGAATATTTTACGGAAAACCAAAAATCAACAGAAAAAGCCGGTTTTTGTGGACTATAACCCACGAAAAAACCTCGTTTCGGCCACGAAATGAAATCGGACGAAAATTGGCAGGAGGCATTTTAAACACATATAATGTAGAATGGAACAAGAAAATTGGAAAAAAGGTAGCCTAACCATAGCCCAAACCATCGGTTTTATCCATTATTTACATTCTCGAATCGAGCGATAAACACACCGTAAGTCTATCGAGAAGGAGGTATGGTATTACTATATGCTACAATTATGCTCCAGTATACCTTAGGAGTATGCTCGGTCACTTTCGGAACATTTTCCGGAAAACCAAAATTCGACAGAAAAAGCCGGTTTTTGTGGACTACAACCCACGAAAAACCTCGTTTCGGCCCCAAAATGAAATTGGACGAAAATTGGCAGAAGGCATCCTAGACACATATAATGAAGAATGGAACAAAAAAATTGGAAAAAAGTAGCCTAAACATAGCCCAAAACATCGGTTTTGTCCGTTTTCACAAGCTCAAATAGAGCGATAAACCCACCGTAAGTCTATCAAAAAGGAGGAATGAAATTAAATATGCTACAATTATGCTCCATTGTAACCTAGGAGCATGCTCGGTCAATTTCTGAACATTTTCGGGAAAACTAAAAAATCAACACAAAAAGCCGGTTTTGAAAAAGGTAGCCTACGCATATTGGTAGTATAGTATTTTTTTTTTTTTCAGTTTAGAAGTCGTAGTTGTAATAAGGTTGTCCATTGTTTGGCACTTTTTCATCCTTGGGCGATACCGCGATAGGTAGTAGAGTATTAGTTGGTGGCTCGCCTTCTGATTTTGTCAATCTTGTTTCCTCCGAAGCTTTATTGAATTTGTAATGATGACCTTTCGGTCTTTATTTCAAAACAAAGTTCCTTGCTCTTTTTTACCTGTAATTCATATGGTCTTCATCTTTGTAAGTACGTAAAAGTACAATCGAGTTGTGCATTTCTTTTATTTTTATTCTTTGAGAGTAAAACGGGAAGGGGAGAGTATTGCTGAACAATATCAAGCCCCACTAAAATAGACACACTTTGCGGAAAATTGTCAACCAATACAACTTCCATCCCTAAAGGAAGATGATATCTAGCTCCTCTCCTAACATGAGTGCAACGAAAAGACGTGAAACTATTCATCATTTCATAAATTATTACAAACTTCAAGACTGTCGAATATGAGATGTGCATGTGATACATCAAGAGCGATTTATAAATAAAATCATCCATAAACGCTGGGGACCTACGTATTTCTATTTCCTTATTACTTATCCTTCGCTATGCATGTAATATGACTATTTATTATTTAACCTCTTCTATAGAGGGAAATCACCATCTTGACTGCTTGTGGATGATTTGTGCTTTAAATAGTGTTGGTCAGCAGATATGATTATGTGTCTTAATGGGCTAGTACCACCACCCAAGTCAGACCTCAATTTCAAGTATAACTAAGCATATACTCCGTAGTATGATATATGCCAGATGCTTCCCACAGTTATTTCTTGTTCATTTAGTGGTTAACATGTAAGTAATGTTGAAAGCCATGCAGGAGAAATTAGCTAGAATGCAACCGACTCTACGTACCTTCACGTTGCAGCGTCAATATTAGTATAATAGTATCATTCAGTCGATTATTATGGTTATCTCTAGAGCATATATCATCATCATTTAAGCAAATCATATATGATGTCTGGCGCAGTTGCGATTTAAAATTGTCGAAAATGGTTGAAAGTACCCTTTATTTATCTAAATCAGTTATGTCATTCTATCATCAGTCATTCACTCTGTATAACCTCAGCTTAAAATTCCATTTTGTTGCACATTCTACCATTGATTCAGGAGGAGGTTTGAGTCAGTTGATGAAGTAAATTCTTATGATAGCAAATACGTTTAGATACTGAGATCCATAGGATACCTGTGATAAAAAGAATCACGGAAGGTCAAGCGAAAGGTTGTCCAATATCCATCACGATATACCTGTTCTGTTTTCTACATCCTGTTATGGGAGCTTCTAGATCATAGTACAGCCGGACTGCCAGAGCAAACAACCTGTCCAAACTTCAGGAACAAGTGAACAATAGAATTTTAGCTTGTGCTACTTCAGTGTCTATCAGCTACGTAAAGGAATATTTGCACTTTGATTATGGTGAGCAGAGACCTCAGTGTTATTACAAAACTCACTATTACCACTAATTATTATGAAAGACGGTCAAGCTCTTTGTAAGCTAAACTATCTCAAACTCTCTTCAAGCACAATCCAAAATAGAAATATATTACCTTTGTTGGACCGGCATGATCAAACTAGACAGTCTCTCCCAAGAATAGCTGCACTATTATTGGGAGGATTTAGAATCTATTGTGAATTTTGATGACCAAATCCCTTTTCTTAGATTAAACATGCTATATGGAACATAATCTAAGCAGATTCAGGGTGTAATAAATCATCAGTTACATGTCTAAAGGCATAAGTCATGCTTTAATACCATCCTATATAATCTTACTGCATGTATTATTTCCTACGATTAGGCAGGACAGGGTGAAATGGAGCTCATCTTAGGGAACTTGATAATTTTCATGCAGTTGGCACTTGTTGCGATTCTACAGCCATTTCTAGCAAGTTAGTAAACTGTGTCACTATTACACCTTCTTTCTTCTTGTTTCCTAGTTTGATTATCTACTGATGTTCCGTCTCTCATTGTACTTGTAAGGTGCTGCTATTGGAGTTAACTATGGGATGCTAGGAAACAATCTTCCTGCACCTAAGGACGTGATCAACCGATTTAAGTTAATGAATATCCCGCTTATGAGACTGTTTGATCCAAAACCAGAGGTACTTGATGCACTAAGAGGGTCACGCTCAAGCATCAAAGTCTCCCTTGGCATGAAAAATGAAGACGTACCGGAAATTGCCAAGAACATGACTACAGCTATGGAATGGGTTAACTCCTATGTAGTGCCCTTCGCCAAAGATGTGAATTTTGGGTGGATTACAATAGGAAACGAGATGGTGCCAGGACCTGGTGCTGAACTCATTTCATCAGCAATGGACAACATCTTGAAAGGCCTCAGTGCAGCGGGGCTGTCTGATATCAAGGTTTCGACCGTTGTCCATGCCAAAGTCCTTGGAGTCTCTTACCCCCCTTCTGCAGGAGACTTTAGCCAGGAAGCTAGTGAAGTTATGAGAGGGATCATTGAGTGGCTTTCCCGTACCAACAACCCAATTCTTATTAACGTATACCCGTACATTGCCCATGCTGCAGATCCTAGTGAAATCCCTTTATCATATGCTCTATTCGATCCAGACCAACCCATAATTGACGGGCAATACAAGTACTACAGTTTATTTGAAGCCATGGTAGATGTATTCTATGCGGCTCTTGAAAAAAATGGCGGGCCGAATGTGACATTGGTTGTGACAGAGACAGGGTGGCCAACCGCGGGTAATGAACCGAGTACAAGCAAGGAATATGCAGGAATGTATAATCAGAGGCTCATAAACAAAATGAAGGTGAATGGCACACCAAGGAGACCTTCAAATCTTTTGGATATCATGATATTTGCTATGTTTAACGAGGATCAAAAGCCTAGTGGGGTTGAACAAAATTGGGGAATCTTTTATTCAAACTTGTATCATGTTTACCCTTTGAACTTTTAGAAGTATGGAATTATGAGTGTATGATGATGCAAAAACAATTCTTTTTCTTTTTGATCATAAGAAAATTGCAACACCCAGTTATCTTTCTTCTCTTTTGATCACAAGTGTTTGAATGCCTAGTCCCTTAAGCTATTTGATTCATAAGTTTACAAATGTTTTCTTCTACTCTTATTTCCTAATATAACAAAGGACACAATTCTATAACACAGCTCTAGAACACCAAGAGGCCCCTCCCTTATTATACCGCAACATGAAGAGTCAAGAGTAGGATGAGGAGTTGAAAGAAAATTCCATTTCATTTACAACCTTGTGTGTCTAACTTTCTATGTACAACAGAGAGCAATAATTATACATAATACATGCATATGACTATTCTATCTGCCTATTGTCCAAGTATCCAACAAGTAACTAAGTATGAAGAGAGCGAGTTGTACAGAGTGTGACTAATCCTAATAGTATATGTTTGCACAAATAAGGGAACTACCGGGAGAAAATTAAGATGACATCCTACCCTAATGTAAATATAGTACTCCGTAGTATACTGATACATACCATGTTCCAACACTCCCCCTCAACATGAGAGGGCAGAATGAAAAACTTCTATCTTGGACAAAAAAGTGGTGGTAAGGACTTAGTGAAAACATTAATGAAGTGAAACTTAAGACATACTTTGTACTTGCAATAAATGTTGTGCTTAGACGTTTGAGTGTTGCGTTTATCAACACTCTATTTAATTATCTTTACCATACTTGGAATTTTGATAAAAGAAATTTATAGAGTCAGAATCCAAGTCTTTTTATGTTGATAAAATGATAAGTAATAATCATAGCCTTTGTACAACCTTAGTTTTAGTAAGCTTGTTTTTTTTTTTTTTTTTTGAGGTAGGTAAGGACTGGATGACAAGTTGAGGGGGATAAAGGAGGGAACCTACTTTAATGGGTTACTCCTTGATGAAAGAAAAAGTAGAAAAGAAGTCATGCTATACATGTTCTGTTTTCTACCTCCTTTATGGGAGCTTGTAAGCATAGTACATCCAGACTGCCAGAGCAGCAAGCCTGTTGTTCAACATCAGGAACTACTGCATTTTGCTTATGTGATCTACTTCCATAGGTGAGGCTCTTAGGCAAGTGTAGACGTGGACCAGTCAGTGACTATTAACTAAGTACAGGAAATTTTGAACTTCGATTATACACCTCAGGTTATTACTGAACTCACTGTTATTGGGAGGATTTAAAATCTGTTGTGATGACCAATTCCCTTTTCTTAGATAAAGCATGTTATTTGTTGAACTTATATGTAAAGATCAAAGCTTAAATTGGACCATTATCTAAGCAGATTCCGGTGTAATTACTGAGCAGTTGCATGTCTGAAGGCACAAATCCTGATATATACCATCTAAACTAATCTCACTTGATGTATTATTTCCTACAATTAGGCAGGACAGGGTGACATGGAGCTCATCTTGAGGAACTTGATAGTTCTCATGCAGTTGGCCCTTGTTGCGAATCTACTGCCCTATTTAGCAAGTAAACAATGTCACTGTAACACTTGTTTTTCCTTCTTTTCTAATTTGATTATGTACTGATGTTCTATCTTTCATTGTACTTGTAAGGTGCTGCCATTGGAGTAAACTATGGGATGCTAGGAGACAATCTTCCTGAACCTACAGACGTGATTAACCGATTTAAGGAAATGATTATCCCGCTCATGAGATTGTTTGATCCAAAACCAGAGGTACTTGATGCACTACGAGGGTCAAGCTCACGCATCAAAGTCTCCCTTGGCATGAAAAATAAAGACGTACAGGAAATTGCCTGGAACATGACTAGAGCTATGGCGTGGGTTAACTCCTTTGTAGTTCCCTTCGCAAAAGATGTGAATTTTGGGTGGATTACAATAGGCAACGAGATGGTGCCAGGACCTGGTGCTGAACTCATCCCATCAGCCATGAACAATATCTTGAACAGCCTCAATGCAGCAGGGCTGTCCGGTATCAAGATCTCGACCGTTGTTCCTGCCAATGTCTTAGGAGCCTCTTACCCCCCTTCTGCAGGCGACTTTAGCAGTGAAGCTAGAGGAGTCATGAGAGGAATCGTTGACTGGCTTTCGCGTACCAACAACCCGCTTCTAATTAACGTGTACCCTTACATTGCTTATGCTGCAGACCCTAGTGAAATCGCTTTGTCATTTGCTCTATTCAGTCCAGAGAAACCAGTAGTTGATGGGCAATACCAATACTACAGTTTATTTGAAGCCATGGTAGATGCATTCTATGCGGCTCTTGAAAAAAATGGAGGCGCGAACGTGACATTGGTTGTGACAGAGACTGGGTGGCCTACTGCTGGTAACGAACCGATAACAAGCAAGGAGAATGCACAAACATATAATCAGAAGCTCATAGACAAAATGAAGAAAAATGGCACACCAAGGAGACCTTCAAATCTCTTAGATATCATGATATTTGCTATGCTTAATGAAGATCAAAAGCCTAGTGGGGTTGAACGAAATTGGGGAATCTATTATCCGAACCTGAATCCTGTTTACCCTTTGCAATTTTAGAAGTCTGAAATTGAGAATGTATGATGATGCTTTTTCTTTTCTCTTTTGATCATAAGAAGTATAAGAATGCCTAGGCTTCGAAGATATAGGCTATTTGAATCCTTGAAGCTATCTGATGCATCATCAATGTTTCTAAGCCTTGTTGTACAAGTGTTAGATGGAACAATAACATAATACTCAAAAGCTATCTGACGCGCATGAGCTCGCTATGTCGGCTAGGAAGCGCTGCTTGGGTAGGGCCATAGGGGCATGTTTTAGTTTGTACTTGGTTGGTTTTTTAGTTCTGTTTTTTCGTCCAATGTCCAAAAAAAAAAAAAGAAATATTTTGAGTTTTTTCCCCCGATAAGCGACAGAACATTTGAGATGTTCAGTGATCCAATGCTTCTATATTTTTGGTAAGAGAATTTAAAAAAATCAGGTAACTAAATAAGTCACCACTCACCACTAATTAACAAATAATGATCCGATTTTAACTAGTTCCATAATCTTGGCCCATCTAATCAGAGAACAATGTACGAGAACCCTCTACATATTGTTGTTGAAAATTGTCAGTTTCGGAACAAATTACTCTTATGTTAAGAAGTTATCAAATTGCGTTTCTAAGCTGTTTTGTTCTTTGTCTTTGTATCATGAGTGTGCTTCATAGACTTTTTGACATTTTTGTCTTCAATATAATATCAGAAATCTAGCGGGGGGGAGGGGGGGAGATAGACTCGGGTGAAAAAGATCGCTTTAAGAAGAGAAAATTATCATCCACAAATGTAGGACAATGGCCACTCACAAAAATGATCACATACTAACACCCATGAGATAATATAAATTTTAATCTTATCTACATAACTGAATTCTTTACTATATCTTAAATTTAAATTATTCCTTTTTTGTAATTTGTTTTGTTCGCCGATTTTGCGTTATCTTAGTCTTTCAGTCACACTAATGCTAGAACTAGTAATTTCATCATCCTCTACCAGCGATTTATACCATAGTCAACTTCTTTGTCCTACATCTTCAATTGACTCCTAGTCTCGTCATCCTCCGCTCTTTCGGTCCACCACCTTAATTTCATATCATCACCCACCTAAAAATCATCCTACCACCCAAATACATTTGAGGAAACACATGCACTTTCACCTCAAAAAGTGTTTCAATTAAACTGATTATTAGAAATGATAATTTACCATGAAAAATTTTGAAAAAAATGAAGGAGAAAAAAAATATTAGCAACCCGTTATATGAAAGCTCGGTGAACTAACTATGGCCTAAGGAAGGAAGGTGAATTATTGTGGTAAAAATCATACCTCATGCACCATCTATACCATGCTCCAAAGAGCATGTGCTCCCACCTAAAAATCTTGTACCTATTGTCATTTTTTTGTACCATTTCAAATAACCTACAAGAAAAACAGTAAAAGGTACAAGAAATGTAGGGTGGGAGCACATACTCCCGGGAGCACCTAAAAGGTAGACTACCTCATGTAACATATCGATAAAAAACTATTTTACACTTTAAAAAATGTGGATTATTGTAGTAAAAATCGAGTATTTCCATTTGTGACAGCACTAGAAAGGTAATTCTTACTATTCTTTACTTTATGTTAGCTTAAATCATTAATTAATATTGGTTAGTAGCTGTACTTACTTCAAAAGTGTGATCATATACTTTTTTGGGCTAATTTATATAAAAGGGAATAGAGCTCTTAAATTTGGTACAAAATCAAAGTCGATACTGGTAGCAATTTGTAAGTTCTGAAGTACATTCAACTCCTATAAATGATCATAAAGGATCATAATCCATACAAAAGACATCCCAATACTTTCAAGAAATATATCCTTACAAGAATTTGTGAAGAGTAAGGTAAATGGAGCTCCATTTCGGGAACTTGATCTTGTTTACACTGTTGGCGCTTGTAGCCATCAATCTACAACTACATTTGGCAGGTAAGAAATATATCTAGACATACCGTAATATAGATTTCAGCTTTTAACAACTATGACTAACAATTATAAATGATACTCAACGTATATTTGAAATACATGTATGAATCAAGAGAAGTTCAATTTCTCAATGTATATTTGAAATACATGTATGATTGTATGAATCAAGAAAAGTTGAGGGTTTTATTCTTAATTGCATCTTTTTGCCCTCAATTTAAGCAACAGCACTACATTACCTCAACACTTTCAAAAAGACTCCCACACGAGGGGATAATAAGCGTCATTGTAGTGTCTTAATTACCCCTATAATAACTAATAATGTATTACACAAAGGTTACTTTCAATTATCACTTTAGATAAAGTGCATTGACAATCTATTGTTCCATTACCACAAAAGGGCAATTTAATAGGTTCACCTGAGAGTATATACTCTCACGTTTAACTATAAGTATTTTTTTATGTATTATTCATATTTTTGTAAATGTCTTATAAATTGGAGATAAATATTTTCACTCTTATACATAAAAGATTATCAAATGTACACCAAAATTTTATCACAAATTATTAGAAAAGACCATCTACTTTTATTATAAAAGTAGACCAACTCTTTACTAGGAAAAGTTTTCTTAATCTCCTTACAAGCCAAAGTACACGGTCTCTCCCAACACTAGCTAAAAATTTATAACGGTACACCAAAAGAGTATGGAGTATTCGAGAGTAAGTACTCTCAATAAGCCTTGAAACGATCATAATCCAATTATTCTAAACTAAAGTACTATGAATCTTTGATTATATCTTTACGCGCTCCTTTCAAACTACACAAATTGTTAAAAAAAGACCGACTATACTAGCAGATCAGCTACTTACAAGCTAAAGCAAATCAGAAATATATATCTCTTTGTTGGGCCAGCATGTTTGCGTCTACTTTTACTATAAAAGTAGACAGTTTCTCCCATAACTTGATGTTCAAACTATGTACATGTACAAATCTAACCACTTATTATTAGTATTCGACTCGAGTACATATGTACTCACTGACTCCCTTTGTTCCGGTTAATTCTCCTCTTTTACTTTTTCATACTTGTCTTTAACCGTCAATAACGCATGCTATAAAATTTGTAAAAAGTATAAAATTATAATGGTTGGATTTATACTCAACAATACTTATATTTTTATAATTTTATCAAATTAATGATCAAAGTATGACCTTAAATAGTGTCAAAGCAAACTGAGAGATTTGACTAAATAGATAAAATAGTGTCAAAAGTATAATGTAACATAACACATGAGAGACTTGGTTCGAGAGTACCAGCTACATTCAACTTTCAAGATAAACATATGCCTCCTAGGTCTCTAAATATTGGGTAATTGAAAAACATGCAGTATGTAGCCCAAATCTAAAGTAGTATTTTACAATAATCTATAATACACATCAACTACAAGTTTTCTGATGTACTAATGTATACTCCTCTGTTTACTCATACTATGTTTTAGCTGCTGCTATCGGAGCGAACTTTGGAATGCTAGGAGATAATCTTCCCTCGCCGAGTGACGTGATAGACCTCTACAAGCGTGAGAACATCCCACTCTTGAGGTTGTTCGAGCCGAATGCAGATGTTCTGAATGCCCTACGAGGGTCGAGCATTAAAGTTTCCCTAGGGATGAAAAATGAAGACATTCCGGCCATTGCCAATGACGTCAATGCAGCCATGCAATGGGTCAACACCAACGTTGCCCCCTATTCCACTAATGTGAATTTTGGATGGATCACCATAGGCAACGAGGTTGTCCCAGGACCTAATTCTGAACTCATTCCTCAAGCCATGGAGAACATCTTGCATAGCCTCGCAGCATCAGGATTAAGCGGGATCATGGTCTCGACCGTGGTCAATGGCAACGTCCTTGGAACCTCTTACCCTCCTTCAGCGGGCGACTTCTCTGCTGAATCAAGCGGGTACATGAAGGGGATCGTCTCATGGCTAGCAAGTACCAATAACCCACTATTAGTCAATCTTTACCCTTATGAGGCTTATGCTGCGGATCCTGTAAACGTCTCACTAAGTTATGCACTGTTCAATCCTGACCAACCTGTCGTTGATGGACAGTTCAAGTATTACAGTCTATTTGAGGCTATGGTAGATGCATTTTATGCTGCGTTGGAGAAAAATGGAGGGCCTAGTGTGACATTAGTTGTGTCAGAGACGGGGTGGCCTAATGCTGGTAATGAGCCTTCTACAACCCCGGAAAATGCACAAACTTACAACCAGAAACTAATCAACAAAATGAAGCAATCTGGAACACCAAAAAGGCTTTCGAACATTTTGGATATCTTTATATTTGCCATGTTTAATGAGGATCAAAAACCTGCTGGCGTGGAGCAACATTGGGGGATTCATTATCCAACCATGGAACCTGTTTATCCCTTGACGTTTTAAGTATGCTGATACTTGTTTTAATTTTGTAACTACACAAAGTTGTAGGCGTACATTTGCCTTAAATTAGCTTATCTCATTTCTTGGTTTATATTAGGGCATTGTTGAAGCTTTGTAATAGTTTCAATCCCAAATAGAAGCATGTTCTTTTAAATGAAGTGTTCATATTAATGGGATCCAAATAGTGTTTTTTTTTTTTTTGGAGGCAGAGCTTAAATTTTTGTTTTTGGTCTAAAATGTGCGCATAAAATCGCTCATAATAATCGAACCTCCAAGGCTCTAACCTTATGATTGAGACAAGAGAGCATTGACCACTTGAGCTAGTTCTTTCTTACAAAGCGTAATTTATTGTTGTGCTCAAAACTCACAAATTGCAACACTTACAAAACATAATAAACCAACCACGACATCAAAACGTTCAGTTGTATTTGGAAAGGTTTATTTCAATTGATTGACAACTAACAGAAGACAGTTAAACTATTAATTAATCTGTTAAAAAGGGAAGAGTACAAACTTTGGCCTTGAACAGACTACTATGAGTCTATGACATAGACAAGGATAAACCCGACCCATTTCTGGAACCATAAGTCCTCAGTGTTGCTCCACAGGCAGGCCTCAAATAGGCTGTTACTACATGCCAAGCCTCCATCCACAACTGACTTTGGCCGTCTAAAAAGATTATGCAAAACCACATACCGGAATAAGCAACCCCCCCGGGCCCCCCACCCCCACCACCACCACACACACACAAAACAAAATGTAACAATGTTTGAGCCTTGTAGGAATTAAAAACTTGAACGACGCACCACAATAAAACAAAAACATTAGTTCACATCTTTCGTATCCAAGCATTTAACAACGCATTGCAAACTGAAAGAAGAAGACATTCCGATATAACTCCGAGGAGTGGAAATATGAGCATGTACAGAATTCCAAAACCAAACCAGACCTCATGGTTATGTGTTAAACTGCCCAAAAAGCATAAGCTTTTCGCTTTCCCATCAGTTTCGAACTCAAACAAGAAAACAGGGACTACCAATAAACAAAAGAAAAAATCAAATGATATATGCGCAACTCCCTGTTGCATAACAAATAAAACCAATCATCCCCTCCATCATGGCCAAAAAATTATGATTGCACTAGATTGGCAGGGTCATGCGCCAAAATTATTGCATTGCAAAACCACGTTTGCCCACCCACTTCCTTTCACATCCTTCCCAACTAATCAGCTTCCCACAAAATAAAGAAACCCCAAAAAGAAAAATCTATCTTTCACAGCTTTCCTGACCAACATATAAGAGATCAAAAATTCGATTTTCAGAGTGAAGCATCGGCTATGCTCAATTCAGCAGAAGCACCTGTAGAACACGGTCCATGAGGATCTGATTCCGCTGTTATGTTTGACTGCAAGCATCGAAGTACCTTTGAGTTTGGTCTCCATTTCATGTACTGTTCAAGGTTCAGACAAATGAAGCATACATTAATTATAGACATACTCCCTACATTATAAACAAGTGTTGTTTAAAAGGAAAAGCTGCTTCATAAGTGTAATTCAAACTTCCAATGCAAGACAAGACTCCGAGGAGGTTTCCTATTGTACCATTATATTTAACCATTAATCTATCTTTCTAACCCTTATTATCCTTAATCCATCTGCAAGACGCTACAACCATACTTACTCAGACAGGGAGGTAATGATTTAAAGATATAGAATCTGAGACACCCCCCCCCCCCCCAGAGCACTACCACCAACAAACAGACACAACCTTTGTTCTTCCGGGGGGGGGGGGGGGTGCAAAAATGAACACAAGCTATCGCAGGAGCAGATGACAGGGAAATAGACAAATAACAGGATTGACAAGTACCTCCCCTTTTTACCGGCAATCTATCCCTCCCTAAAACTAATCACATGTGTTACCAAGCTGCATTGCTAGACTTGATTTTACTTGAATCAATATTATTTTCAGCAAGGCATGAGTTAATTACCTTCTCAACAAAAGCACTTATCTCTTCCTCTGTAAGGCCTTCCTCGTCTCCAGCATCATCCTTCCAACCAAGAGTACGTAAAAAATCCAACTCTTCTTCATCTGAATGGATGACTTCATCATAACTCAAATGACTTTCCCTCTGACCAGAAAAGCTCTCATCCAAGTCATAAGTATCGCCATTACATGTCGCTCTAACAACATTATCGGTGGCACTTACAGGAGCACAACCCAGCTCTTTCACTTCATCAAAATTCTCCACACCAGATGAAGTAGCAGAGCAAGAATCGGCACAAACAGATGCAGTGCCCATAGATTTCTTTCTCACCAAGTTAAAAAAATCATTCCGGCTCCGAAGTTGGGATACCAAGAACCGCTTATCCACCACTGGTACGGCATTCAGCCTATAAGCAGATATCCTACGCTCATTGTTGTACAGCTTCATGTTGTTTGAATTTTTAAGAGTTGATGTAAGTGAAGCAACACTGTTTGTGACTGCACTTGTACCCTTAACTGTTTGACTTGGAACACCCTTCAAAGTAGAAGGCAGACCATTTTGTCCAGGTTTGAGTAATAACATTCCTGAAAACGATTTAGAGCCATCTGCTCTAGCACTTCCACCACGAACTGCTTGGCCCCCCAGTTGCAAAGATGACATTTGATGTAGGCCATTCTTAGGCCCAGCCACACCATCATTGGATCTTGCTGCTGTCTTAGGTTTCAGCTTATCAGATGAATTAGGTACCTAGAGAGAAATTGTAACATCAAAATGGAGACAATATATTCCTCACTCCGACTCAAGCAAAAATCAAACTGAGCTGAAGGGTGGGGGGAGAAATGAGGCATCACAAAAGCAAGAACCAAATCCTTTGGCCCTGTCCCACAAAACAATCGGAAGCAAACAAATGATCTCTACTCGTCAACTCATCAAGCCTTACAACACTAATACCCTGCCCCCAGAAGAGCACCCTGAAAGTTGTACAAGAGGAGCAACAATGAAACAGAAAGACTCAGCTCCCAGCACCCAATGTAAATATGGACCCAAATAAAGCTCAATTTAAAACTTACATTTCTACCAGAACATTTGCCAATCCGAAACCAAGAAAAGAATAGGATCAGCCTTTTTTGTTGCTGATAGAAAAAAAATATATAAACAGCGATCGAAAAAACTACAAATAAAATGAATATGAAAAGATGGGTAATTGGAACTCTGAAAAGCATCAGCCGTCTTAGCCTCTTAGGGCATGAAAAGGCTAAAAACACTACCCAAACCAAAGGAAATTCTAAATGTGAGAGTCAATACACCAGAAAGGCAGACCCTACAATATGGACTAAAATAAGGGAACAAAAAGAACTGAGATGAAGAAGAGCTACATTCTTTATAAATCAATGGCATGAAGTAGCTCAGACAAGTCCAAAGAAGAGCAATTAACAGTAAATTTTGCAGCAGGGGTATTCCTCCGAAACCTTCTTTATTGTGAAAAACTTCATATATTCATCCACAGCTGGCAGCAAGAGGATACTCATGCCTTTAGACGCAAGCCAGGCATAAAAGGAAGATCGATTCTTAATTAATATGTAGTCAAATCAACATGATATTTTAATAGTCAACATCAACTCAAAATTTAAATAAATAATGTGATCGATCTTAGTGGGGCCATGCGGGACATGTTCAGGGAAAGATACGAGGAGGCATCAACTGCTCCCCACCCTTCTATATAGCATATTTCTTCCTAATTTTTCCTTTTGATTGCAGCTTTGAAAAGGGAGAGAGAAAGAAAACAAAAAAGAACGCAGGAGAACTTTATTTCAAGACAAAGATCTCTGCATTGATATCTGGAATGATCCATATAGAACTTTCAAGTTTCAACTGCCTACGGTAAAGGTCTAGGTTCTCGGACTCTCTATTTTCCTGAGGAAGCTCTGATTGAAACTCGACGCTCCAACATGGCTATAAATACTCCACTCTTCATTTAAGCCAAAAACATGTATGTTTTTCAAAAAGGTAGACTCCAACACTTGGACAAGTACCCATGTCACAGTGATCCAAACTTCCACTTACTGACCCAATATAATGTGTTCCATGTCATGTACAGGGTGAAGGGTTCAAAAAAAATAACAATCTGTATACTTGCAAACTATCGTGAACCCTTTGACTTCCAAAACTAAAGGCCTCCAAAGAAATAGGTCTTTAGTCCTCCACAAAAATAGTCTAATATACTTATGGTTCTGATTGAAATACAAAACAAGAGAAACAGTAACAGAAGGCAAAAGTAAAGTTGCTTTCTGATAGACAACTGCATAATAAATGTAAGACATTCACAATAAAGGCAGCAGATTTTGGATACTGTGAGCATTAATTTGAATCACAATCCGAATAGTTACTGTGAAAATAGCGATATTAACTATTGCTTATGTCTTCAAAGATTTTCTTTCACCCAATATCAATATACCAGAATGGACATCATTACAGTTACAACTTACACACTGTAAACAGATATGTTTAATGCCATGTTCAAACTTACTACACACTCTCACCTCACCTATTAATTACACATAACTCCTACCCAGCTACTGTTTCCTCTCTCTCCTCCTTCCCCTCCACCTTATGTTGCTCTGCTGTTCAACGGACCCTTCCCCCCCACCGGAAAGAACTAGTTCTTGTTCGAATCAGATAGTTGGTTTTGATGTTAAAACTTTACTAACTTGAAGATTAAAGTTGCCGGAAATTAATGACAGTTGAAGCCAATCGATGAAAAAATTTAGAATTAATTGTGAATGGTGTTCAACAAACTTCTTTTCAAACCAAATCCAGAAATCTTCTGTGAGGAAGTTAAGTATATTTCTTTTCTTGTTTCCTGTTTTCCTTTTTCTGATAGATGTAGCTGGGGGCTAGGAAGGGAGAGGAATGAGTTCAGCTGCCATTAGAGCCCTTGACACTATCAGCTGCTTCAGTAAGGGTAACAAATGGAATGAGCAAACTAAGTGCGGAAGATTTGGGTGTGGCCGAGTGATTTCTTCTTATCATGTGTATGTTGTTTGTCCAAATATAATTAGTTGTGTACCTTTCAAGGCTTACACTACCAGAATGGGTTAGGATGGAGATATTTAAAGGCCGCGGAAAAGGAGAGAAAAGGAAAGATCTTGAATCTTGAATCTGAACTTCAAAAAGAGATGGGAGGGGGTAGATGAATGATTCTAACACTAACACACACAGACACACAGACACATAGACAAAATCTCTTGAGAAGTGAAATGATTCAGAAAGAAAGAAATTGACCTCTCTAACCCCTCCCCATCTCTAAATGGAACTATGTAAATTGAATTTCAATTATGGAACTCCATTAAACCAACAACAGCACATCAGATAAAAGATACAGATAAACGAGGGAGGAGGAGAAACAAAATCATGCAAAGAAAGACATTTGCAACCAACTTTTCAGCATTCGGCAAGACAAAACAGAGCCATCCCTTCTAAACATTGTCTTTGCCCAATATCGGCATTACCTTTGACATTAGTGTAAAGTGCTTTTATCAAGTCAATACTAGAGAGCTAAGTGTGTATTTTCACAGTAGCGTTATCATAAGCTTAGGTCTTTCCAGTAAAGTTCGTTAATTGGAATAAATTAGCATTTTGGTTTTTAGAGAGTAATAATTTCAAAGGTCAAACCAAAAGACTTCACCAATTTTATCCAGGTCCGCATATGTCAATTTCAGCAACTAACTTAATTGCTTATTTTGTCAAACAGTACATTTCTATTGTTCAAACTAAAACACCAACATCTACAAGTAACATTTCACTAGCAACAGGACTAGATACCTAAACAGCAGCCACGTAAACAATCATTCCTTACTAAACAATCCAAGCAGGAAATGAGATTAGAAATATAAAAATATCCTTGTAATCCAAACAACAACCAGCACAAAAGAAATCGCAAAGCTAAGGGATGCAAAGGAAAATCGTACTGTGGTTTTAGGCATTAAGGGGGTCATAGGTATGAGCTTCTTGGTCCCTACGAAAGGCCGCTCCTCAAACCTCTGTGTCTCCAGAGATTGCTACACAAAGAATGTAGGGGCATACTTAGCAAAGTAGCCCAAAGAATTGACGTGGTGTTACTCAACAAAGTAATAATGACTAGTGAATAAAAGTACAAGAAAGACGAGTGTCCAATACCTGTGGATTGATGTCAGATCTTGCAGGAGCCTGATTGAATGTTTCAGCCGTGTTAAGGCCATCTAAGGCATCTGTAGCACTGGTTGTTGAAGCAGAATCACCCACAAATGGACCCTCAGCAGTATCAGAACACGGAAGCGCGCCAGGTGAAGTACCAGTGTTGTTTCCAACTATGCCTACAGGCACCTCGGCAAGAGCTGATGTCCAACCTTCACAACCAAGCAATGGTGAGGTCCCAATGGACAAGCCTTTAACACTCCTGCTCAGTCCGGGCACCGGTACTCTTCTTAGATCAGGTGCTGTAGGTCTTTCATCAGATCCAAGCAATGGAAAATCTCTTTCAAAAGACACCTTTTGGGTCCCAGAAGAGCCATTACAAACAGAAACGGCACCATTTCCATTGCCGTCGATATTATGGCTTCTATTTCTCAATTCTGAAAAAGCTCTACGCTGTGAGAAATCACTTTGCTTTCTTGAGATCATGGACTGAGAGCGCTTCAAAGTGTCCTTCTCAACCCTTCTATCAATCAAGCTTGTCAAAGGGTCAGAATACTCAGAATCCCAGGTGTCATTAACATCTGGCATTTCTCTATCTTTATCACGTTGATTTCTAGTGGAACTACTATTTGAACGAGAATATGGGTTCTTATCATGCTTGAGAGAAGATCCATTTCTGTTGGGACTTCTTCGAGAATTGGCTGAAGAATACCGGTCTCCAAAGGAACGATAAACATCTGAATTACAGCTGCTCATGGAAGTCCTATTCCTCTTCGGCAGTGTCAACAAAGGACCATCTAAAATAACAGATACGAGCAATTTAATTCCGACAGCTAATCCATTAGAGAAAACACAACCAAACAACTAATTATACAAATATACGAGGTGAAAAAGGCACCCTGATCAATTACCTGCTAGTGATGATGCAAATGGGTGGCTCAAACCGCCACCTCCAGCACTTCTCAACCATTCCGGCACTAAACTAGGTTCACTTCTTTCCATAACGAGTGCAGAGCATGGCAGTATTTGTATCAACAGAAATCAGATCAACTTCTCTCAACTTTTTCAGCCTCTAGCATAAGCTGCTTCCTAAACCTAGGTACAACACAGGCACCACGAAACCCTACTCACACTCCCATCGCCAGCAATTCGTTACGAAAGCTCCTACTAATTTCAGAACCCCCTAGTTTCTTTACCACCAAAAAAGCCACCCTCCAATCACAAAACAGATCAAACTTGCGACTTACCTTCAACCGCTCGTATATTTCCGACAAAACCCCTCTTTTGTCGACACCTCTGTGAAACCCTAGTTTACTTCCCCACCAAGAAAACAACTACTCTACCACAATCTCCACCGACTTTACCCAAAGTAAGAGCGTAAATTCTAACGCGAAATCTAAATTTCGCCCCACTGCCCCTCCCGTAGGAGTCTTGCCAAATCGGCCTCTCTACGCAAGCACCAACGAATACGACAAACTACTCCCTGCTAAACCAAGGCTACCCACTCTTTAGTTCCAATCACATATGACTCAATTCAAGAACCACAAACGAAGGCAAGTCCGAAACCACACCAACACTATCAAAGGCGGCGCGATCAACAACGCCATTGGCGTAAACAATGCATAACCCAGGGGGGCAAAATGAGCACAATCAACAGATATTATAAGATATGAGTAATGAGTTAATAGACACCCATCAAAATATTACCCAAACACAACAACCAACTATTTCATATAAGTAATTGCCACAAATGTAACAGCAAAAACCCTCAACACAAATCCAAATTATCAAAACCCTATAATATCAAGAAAGTCCAGAAATTATTAACCTCAGAAAAATTAATTCGATTAAAGAAATGGGCAATTATCAAAACCCTAATTGTTCAAAAGGGTGTGTGTACTTTTGTGATGTGTACGGTGTACGGCTGTGTACGGACTAAAAATTGGGGAATTTTAGGAGAGAGAAAAATAATATTGGGGAAATGATATTAATTGATTATTTAGGGTTTTAGACCTAACAAAATTTTAATTGAATTGAATTTAATTTGTTTTCAGTTTTTCTGTTACACCTCGTTTATTTTCATTTATTTGTTTGGAAAACAAGAAATTAGTTTGGATATTTATATAGCGGGACCCACTATTATCTTGACCGTAACAAACCCCACTTTACTGTTTTCTTTCTCTATCTTTTTATGTTTTTTTCGGTTTTCTAGAAGATAAACATTTGTTAGTGGTTGCTTATTAGGGACTCAAAACGATTTTGTCTTTGTTTGTCTGTTGTTCAAAGATAAGGAGTTTAGTGACATTTAAAGGGAAACTTCGCTTGCTATTTCCTTTGAAAGTTTCACAAGGACGAAGAAAAAGTAGTCAAGTTCTGAATTCAGTATCACATGACTCATTGCATGTCTCACTACTCACTAGGATACAACTGTGCTATTGTGTTCACCAAAAAAGACTTTGCTATTGTTAATTCTCCATATAAGTTTTTTTTTTTGGTACAAATTCTCCATATAAGTTTAAATCGTATCTATTGGTATATGATTATTTGATGTAATGATGTGTTAAATAATAGTAAAAGATGGAGTGAAATTGTATACATGTTGAGATATGTGATATCAATAGCGGGAAATATGATCATAATATTTACAGCTTGTTTGGTGAGAGGTAATGAAGAACACAATATGTTTGAAAAGACCATTTACTTTTATCATAAAAGTAGTCAACACTTTGCAAGCTAAATTTATTTAAACTCTCTAAAAGCCCAAGTTACATTATGTGGGAGATGATACACACCCACCGGGTGGGTACCAATTTTCCCACTCACCCTCTCGCATAATTTATTTTACCTTTAAAAATAAAAATGATTTTTAAAGATCATGTGAGAGGGTCGGTGTGAAATTTTTATCCACCCGATGGGTGAGTATGATTTTCCTGTATGTATATGCCTTTATTGGCCCATCATGACTGTATAACTCAGTGACCATCCATTTTGGGCCTTTATATATAAATACACACATAAATTCACATTTGTTCCCCCTTTTTATTACCTCAGAATTCATGTTGAGGTAGCCAACTAGACTTTGTTCAGACAGTCATTTTCTCCTCTAGTAGTTGTATATATAACTATAGATCATTACAAGTTCTGATACTGCCCCTGGGAATAGCTGTACTTCTATAGACACTTGAGAATAGAAGTACTCCGTAAGATGAGACCTCAGTCTCATATCTTAATTATCTGGACAGTCTTTTCTTTTTCATGATATCAACAACGGCTTTTTAAAAATCTGTTGCATCATCAGAATTTTAATCTCAGGACTTTTCAACCTTGGTAGGTGGCACCAAAGCTCGCACTAGCGGAGAGTCGGTAAATCTTCTGAACGGGTTAACTTGTATAATGTTAACCTGTATTCAATCTAATTCTTATAAAACGGCAACATGAAACAAATGCTAGGGGTGTGCCCATCACTTCCACTCCTTAGTCAGTGTTAGTAGACTAATGTACCAGCAGTAGACCACAAAGCAGCAGAATCGATTATATTCTATTAGGGAAAGGGGGACAGATAACATTACTGCACCATGAAGCAAGAATCAAAACCTTTGGTATTTCTCTTTTGTGGAAAATTTGATCAAGACATCGTAACTTTTCACTTCTCCAGCCATTCCCTTAGATATCAGGAAAAAAATTACTCGTATTTGGGAAACCAAAAACTATATATGAAACGAAAAAGGGATCCCTAAAAGAGCCAATTTACCAAGGAATCTAACCGCTGCAGACCATAACAAGCTCTACGCTACCTTTCTCCAGCATCAAAAACTATAACAGATATTGACATCAGATTAGCAGTACTCAGCACTGGAAACTTATTGCAGTAACTGGCAAACCACATTTGCAAAAGGGCCCCAAACAAAAAGTTGCCTGCTGCTAGTATATCCAAACTCTCTGATTACCTCTCTCCGCAACTGAGACAAGAACAAACACATCCCCGGACAACCTATTACTTTCTCAGGACGAGTCAGGCAAAAGAAGATTCAAACTTTCAGTCTGGGAGGCGGGAGTGCTGGGTTCGTTAGAAGCAGCACCAGATAAACCAACTTGCGAGAACACCTTTGCCTGTAGGACACGGCGCAATCTGGGACTTGGCGTCTGTTTCATGACCTGGACAGATAATATAAGCAATGTTAAACCACAACTTCCAAGTTCCAACTCTACATGGTGCAATACTTCACCAATAAGTAACAGATATACACAATGCATATTAAATAGTTACATCACATTCTATTGTATGCTGTCGGCATAGCTCACAATTTATCGAACACCACACCTTACCATAACAATCTCCAGTTTCAACTTGCCACAGTGACCCACTAATGTTAGCCTATTATATACAGGTGCAACGTGAAAAATACTCTTACTAAAAAATTTTGAAAAAGGTATTCCATTTTTTCACAAATCAAATGTACTGACTACTAATAAAGAACAATGGTCAAGTATTTTTGTAAGATTTCAAAAGGAGTCAAAAAGGAAGAATGCGGAGATTCTAAACATCCTATAATAGACGACGAGAGAGCTACAGTAACATCAGAAGTATTAGCAAATCATAATCACCAATTCCCCACCCAGCAATCAGATACGATTGTCTGGAAATACAAAGCAATATACTGCTCGCAATTAATTTCATGCACAAATACACAGAGACTGCTTACCTCCGTGCAGAAAGCAAGTATCTCCTCCTCTGTAAGGCCTTCATCATCACCAGCATTATTACCCCTTGGCTCCCACCCAAGAGATTTTAAAAATGCCAGCTCTTCATCATCCTCATGAGTTGCATTGTCATTCTCACCAACGTTAGATAAGCTCTCAGCCACTGTACAAGTTTCACCATTGCATTTCGACTCATTTCCAGTTGCAGCAGGTTTCTCTTGACTACTACTAAGTTCCTTGGCCTCATTGTCAGAATTGTCTACCACAATACTTGAACCAACAGTCCCAGTATCGCCCATGCCTGGAGTGCTGTTCATAGACTTCTCTCTCATCAATTTAAAAAAACTACTCCGACTCTGGGCTTGTGCAAAAGAGGGTCGCTTATCCACTGCAGGTCCAGTATTCAAACCAAAGGCAGATGTCTTCCTCTCACTAGCCAAAGCCTTAGGGTTGTTTACAGTCTTTGAGGTAGTGGAAGCAACAGAAGAACCAGCAGACTGACCATTAGCAACTCTGCCACTGACGTTCGCTGTAGGACTCTGAAGATCCTTCAGAACAGGCGGAACCCCGTTCTCACGTCCAGGTTTAAGAAGCAACATTCCAGAAGGTGACTTTGGCCCGTCTGCTCTGACGTTTGGCACACGGACAGTTTGACTGCCGAGCTGCAACGGTGATAGATGATGCACACCATTCTTTGGTGCAACTACAGTTTCACTGGTTCTCATCGCTGTTTTAGGCTTCAGCTTATCAGAAGAACTAAGGACCTGGGGAGAAGATAGGAAGGTTGATTTTATCAAGCTATAAAACACACTCGTAAAACCAAATGCAGTATCATATCAGAGAGACTACATAAGATAACGTAGGTCCCTCGGTACCCACAATCAGCAAACATATTGAAACAGCAGAGAGACCAAGGGAATAGGATCCCATATGTTCACGCATTATATTAAAACACACATATAGCTAAACTTCACATCCCAAAGTGACCCACTTTCCTGACCAAAGCCACCCAGCCCCACAAGAAGCAGTAGACACAGCTTTTCTCAAGACACAGTATGTCCACCAAAGCAATACTTCAAACCAATCAAAACACGTTATATCGAAAAAAGAAGAAAATGCAAAATTAGCAGATAGGTATCTCGTACCTGTGGAGGGACATATGTCATACTCAGTAAACTGACTACACAGAAGCCTAGCTTGCAGATCAGTAATTAAAATCCATCTAAAAATATACTCCACCACAAACGTGAATGCCAAAGGAAAGTCCACTCAATAGCGCATGAATATGGACACTCTAGCTTCTACCACTAAACCCACGCAAACAAACTCCATTCACCTCCCCCCAATCACCCCATAAAAAAACTCTGCATATTAATCATCAAATCGTAACAGAAACATCTGATAAGATCCTCAAATCACACCACCATCCTCATGTAGTAACTCTTAATTTTACTCACCAATTCAACAATAGCGCCTAGTGGATTAACAAGCAGAAAACGCACAGAAGCAAAGTTCCATAATCAAATAGCAGTTATTAGACAAAATATAGTACGTAAATTAAAGATGATACGCAAGGTCAGCATCTGATGGTGTAAGATAGTAACTTAAAAAAATTCCCAAGCACCGGATCCTGCCCTCTTAAAGCCATACATGTGAAGTTGAGAGCAATCTTCAGCAATATTGGGATGTAAAACATATTCAGACAGATTTTGTTCAAACTCTATCATCAAACATTCGCTAAATGATCACACCATAGAGAGCCAAAAAAAAAGAAAAAACATTCCCAATATTCTTAGAAGGCACAATAATTAGTCTCTAAAAGGACAACCCCCTACATAGCCACATCTAACATGATATTGAGATAGAAAACAATCTAAACAAGCCTTTAAAGAATGTAAAAGCCAGTATTTGCAATATCTTAGCTACGGAAGTACAAACCACATGATACAGAAACATGGAGAAAAGATGACGCACAGTAAATTTTTAAACTTAAGTGCAGGATCAATTTCTTGGAACATATCCAAATATAGCCACTCAAAAAGACAAGTACATTCTTCAAATAAGGATTATCACAATCGACAAGACTATCATGACTCCATTAGTACAAGAAACTTATCTTTTGTTATGAATCTAATGAGCAGGCTCCTATCTGACCAACTTTAAAAGATGGTCTCTCTTTGCCATTACTATTCAATAAGACGAGATTCTAGAAGTTGATTAAAATATCTATTATATTTTACTTACAATTCTAAACTAGGGTATTCTGACAAACCTCATAAAGGGCCACCTATGGCTGTCATACTAGGAGTGCAAAAATTAAAAAATAAGCCTCACTGAACAACTCGTAAACTACATTTGAAACTTCACAAACATAGAAGCAGCAATAATCTTTTGTTTGGATCATATAAGAGACCTAGCATCGCATCCATTACCAGTCATGCAAACATTAACTTGGAAAGCCAGGAAACACAAGGACAAGCTACCGGAATATGGATGAAAGGACTTACCATTGTTTTAGGAAATAATGGAGTCATTGGAATTAATTTCTTGGATTGTGCAAGGGCCAACTCATCCCTCTGTGAATGAACAGACGGCTGAAACCATTCAAATAAGCACCGTTCAGCAAGATGAAAAATTAAAGTAAGACAAAAACTCAACAAGAAGATTCAAACTTTGATACCTGTAGGTTATTATGTAATTGTCCAGGTGCCTGTACCAGTGTTTCTGCCATATTAAGACCAGATGAAGTGCTTACAACACCTGATAATGAATTAGAACTAGCACTAGGAGCAGACGCACAAGAAGCAACAGAAGGTTGGAGAGCAGGTGAGGCTCCAGCCAAGCTGTTGCTTCCGGCACCAGTGGGGACCTCAACGAGAGCTGAAGTCCAGCCTTCACTGCCAACCGATGGTGAGTTACCAATGGACAGGCTCTGCATACCCCTGCTCAAGCCAGGAGAAGAGACTCTGACTACATCAGGAGTTTTAGGCCTCTCATCAGCTCCAAGCAAAGGAAAATCTCTTTCAAACGAGACCTTCTGGTTCTGACTACCAGCACTGCCAGCACCAGTAGGAGTACCATTTCCATTGTCGTAACTGTTATGGCTGCCATTTCTCATATCTGTAGTAATCCTTCGCTGTGGAAGTTCACCGTGTCTCCTCGAAATCATGGACTGAGAACGTCTTAAATGGTCATCAGCCCTTCCATTTATCATGCCCCTCAGAGGGTCAGAGTACTCTGGACTCCAATCGTCTAACCTTTCCCTGTCTCTATCCCTATCACGTTGGTTTCTAGTAGAAAAACTACTATACGGCCGTGCGTACGAGCTCTTATCATGTTTACCATACCCATTACTAGTTAAACTTCTCCTAGAATTGGACGAAGAACTCCTCTCTAGGACAGGAGAATACGGGCCATCTGAATTACTAATGTTCTTGGAAGACCTACTTCTTCTCGGCAATGCCAAGACAGGGCCGTCTACCGCACCACATACATGCACAAATTAATTGCACGAAATTAGACAGCTGGCTAAAAAAGCATTAACTAAAAAAAAAAACCGGTATCGCGAAAGTAAAACAACGTAATTCCCAACGTAAGTACCTGCTTGTGATGATGCAAAATGGTGGCTCAAATTGCCACTCCCAGTGCCACCTCCAGTACTTCTCAACCATTCTGGAACTAAACTGGGTTCACTTCTTTCCATAATCAATGCTGAGCATTATAGTTATATGTTCCAACAAAATTTTGACTCGCCTTTCTCACCTCCCACGGCAAACCCTTGCCCTCCGAAAAGGCAAAAAACCCTTAACCCTAGCCACTATTTCTAGGGGTACAATCCAACAAACTCCGTCACTAGCCACTATACCCTCGCTATTCCGATACTACTCCGCCCAACCCAACTACTGTATTCCTATCCTCCCGAGTCCGAAAATCCTTGTCGCCAACAAAATCACTCTCGAAAACCAACACTGTATTCCTATCCTCCTGAGTCCAAAATTCCTCGTCGCCAACAAAATCACTCTCGAAAACTAACCCTAACTACGGCAGTCCTTCCTCTGTACAATCACAAACTAGGGTTTCCAGAACCAATGGTGCCACGACAAAAACCCGAATCCCAACCGAAAAACCTCCTCTACGCCTCCATCTTTCGCCGAAGACAGATTTGCAGAACCCCCAGGAAAACACCAGCAGCAAATTCACTCACTAGACCCTCATCTCCCCATCACCAAACCCTAATTTTTATCATCTCCCTTTAATAATCACAATATATAACCCCGCAATATAAGTACCAACCACAATATCCAAGGTTTATACCATGTGGAAACAGAAACCCTAGAAATCAGATAATCACGAATTCCACCACAATAATAGGGTTAAAACCCTAATGTATATAATCCCAGAAAACACGGCAAACCAACAATTCTCAATATTATTATTGATTATTCTTATTCTTATTATTATCAATGATATGAAAATATAACACCAACGATATTAACACCAAGAATAATAACAATAACAATAATAACAAACCCCCGTCCAAATAATAATAATAAGTTGGTATGATATTAATATGAAGTGTGTGGGTGGGCCCAACCTGAAAATTGGGAAAAGGGGAAAAATCGAAACGACGGCGTTGGGGGGAAAAACTTAGGTTATATGGTTATGGCAAATGTAAAATAGTGGAGTTTAAGAAATAAAGGGGGGGTATTATTAAGGAGTTTAGGGGGAAATTAGGGTTTTTGGGTTTGTTTTTGAGGAGAGAGAAATAGAAATATAGAGAGAGGTTGCAGTTTTTCTCTTCTGGGATACAAAGCGTATGAAGAACCACCACCTTCTTTGCTACCCAAGGATTTTCTTTATTTTTATTTTTATTTTTATTTTTCAGTCTTTCTTTTTTATTATTTTTCGTGGGCTTTTTTTTTTTAGTTAAGTTGTGTTTGCTTTGCCACAGTTGTAGTGTAGTGGTGAAAGACTGAAAGACTGACCAAGGCTACGGAAGCGGGGGTGATTTGGGTGATACGGTGTATATATTATCGGTTACATGGCGTGTTTTAATTCGGTGCAATACGTGCCTCTTTATGCGATTTTAATATTTCGTCCTTTTGCCGGTTATGTTTATCTATGGTGGTCGATAGAGTCAATATATTGTTTTTTCTTCCCTTTTTCTTAGGTGATGGGCTTTTTGGGTTGTTGATCTTCTTTGGTTATTGATAATGTTGTTAGGGTGATAGGTTAACTTAAACCCTGGTTCAAGAGATTATTGTTACTAATTTATTTTGCCTTTTTTGTTGTGAGATAATGTTTGTATGTATTTTTATTTTTTTGTTATGAAGGATAAGGAGGTGTTAATATCACTATTGTAAGGGAAGTGGAGGCCAGTATTGGAACCTCTGTCGAAGATGTAGTACGGTAGATAGAGCTGGCAAAAGTTGACACGACATGACAACACGACACAAACCCGACACGAAATTAACGGGTTTGGGTTGAGATTTTTGACCCTTTTAATTAATTGGGTCAACACGAACACGACAATAAACTAATTGGGTTGGGTTTGGGTCGATAACTTATAACACGAATTCGACACGACAACCCGTTTAACTGAGAATCTTCTAGTTATAGAAAATTATTTAAATGTTAAACTTAAACCTTAGTGATAAAATACTAGTACTATTGAATATTAGAAGTATTATTACATTTTAATATAAATGTGTCTATTAATTTAGTCAAGCATTTAGTAAAGTCATTTAGATTATGATAGGTTTTGTCGAAAGGAAAAAATTTATAACTTAAATGGGTTAACAGGTCAGGTCAGGTCAACCCGAATTTTGATTGGGTTGGGTTAGGGTTGAGATCTCTGACCCATTTAACTAAACAGGTCAGGTCCAGGTCAGCGGATTTCAACTCGATTACCTGCCAACCCGAACACGAACCCGACCTGACCTACCGCT
>CAAKMY010089878.1:17527-36722 GCA_901111285.1 Corrigiola litoralis | reverse complement strand
CGCCGCGACTATGAGGGTGGGGTTTTGGTGGTTGTTGTCCCGATAGGCGCGGGTCAGTGAGGAGGGCGATAGTTATGTTTGGGGTGATGGACATGGAGCGGTACTTTAGTTTATAGTCTAGGCGGTGGGGTGGAGAGGGCGTGGGAAGGGGTCGGGAAAAGGCTGTGGGATAGGGAGGACGTGGAAGAGGGTGGGGGTGGGGTTATGTTGGGAGTTGTGGGGCTGGTGAGTGTTGGACTATTGGAGGAGAAAGGTTTGGTCAGGGGTAGGGTGGTAATGTTAGCCTCTCTTCTTGCCATTTATTAGTTTTTTATTATGTTTCTTAAGCTTTGTGCCAAAAAGAAAGTGGAACCTCAAAGGTGGACAGAGGGAGTATTTGATAGTCATTAAAAGTTTGGTAAATTACCATGCCTTGAGGGGGGGGGGGATTAGAGACTAAATAAATAATATATTTATGCCAATCAACGATATTAGAAATATATTTTATCAGAAATAAAGATATAATATTATGGTATGGGTATAAAACATTCTTACAAGCATTTGAGGAAAATTTACCGATTAAAGAGTTATTTCCTAAAGAGACATTCCTTGATTTTTTTAATTATTCTTATCTATATATATTATACTCTACTAGTATTATTGAGACATACATGAGTACAAAATTCTTGATAAGTCTCCCTTATGATAAAAATCAACAAAAAGCTCAACCGTGTTGACTATAGCTATAGTGTCATTAATTAGTAGCAGTAAGAACCTATACATTACTGTATGCCCTTTGACGGAAAAAAGAAGGGTATAAGTAGCTACTAGAAAGCGACTATAATACGCGACGCATATGATATACGTCGACGTATATAATAAGAGAGTAAATCTCAACCATTAATACCAAATATCAAATATTAACCGTAAGATCGATGAATTACATTTATAGTTAAATATAATTTTGAAAATTCTATAAATTCATTTTACAACATTTTCAGTAATCAAGTCCTTTTAATTTCTTTAAAAATACTTAAAATATCTTAACCAAAAATTACATTAAGATCAATTTAACATTACCCCTTAACTTAAAGGCAACCCCAACCCCCTCCCCCCACCCACCCCGATTAACCCTCCCATCTGCCACCTGAGCCTACCGGGACCATCGATCGGCGAACCCCTCTCTCCTCACCGTTGACGGACTCCCTCCCCTTCCCCGTCCCCGACAGCCTTCCCCCCCCCCCCACTTTTCCGATGACTCCACTCTCTGACACCCCCTTCCAGTACCGCCGTCCCTCCTTCCCCATCAAGATCCACTACCCGCAGTCTTCGTTGCTTCCCCATCCGCCAACGGTTTTTTTTCAAATAAATGTCAAGTCTGTGATTGGGAGGAGGGGGGAGGGTTATTCGTCGGCGGTAAGGAAGGGGGGAGTGGAGGGGGGAGGGGCAAAGGCCGTCAGCGAAGAGGAGGGAAGGAGGGGAGGCGGAAGTCCTAGGAGGGGGGGGGAGGGGGAAAGGCTGTCTGCGATGAGCAGGAAGGGGGGGCAGGCGGCAGTCCGGCGGACGTGGACGGGCCGACGTTGTAGGGGAGGGGGAATGGGTGGGGGTCGCCGTTGAGTGGGGGTCGCCGGCAGCTTCAAGGCGGCTGTTTGGAGGGGTTGGGATTGAGGGGTGGAATGGGGGGTTTGGGGTTCCCTTCAAGTTAAGGGGTGGTATTAAATCAAACATTAATTTGATCCTTTGATTAGATATTTTAAGTGTTTTTAAAGAAATTAAAATGACTAGTTTTTAATTTAATGAAATTGTATTATATGAATTTGCTGATTTTTCTAAATTATATCTAATTACAATTATAATACATCAATCTAACGGCTGATTTTCCATCTATAATATCTATGGCTGAGATTTAATCTCTTATTATATGCGTCGACGTATATGATATGCGTCGCATATTATAGAATTTTTGCAGATTCCAGATGCCCAACATGCACGACTAAATTGACACGCCTTCCACTTCAAAGAGAAGCGAAGGCGGGCATTGAATCCCCTACCCAAGCTTTTTAAACATTTAAAGAGCAGGTAACACTTTCTAAAAAATCAAACAATCAAGATATACTAATGTCCCATGTCCAAACGTCCAAATTTAGAAGAATTCAATGATTTAAGATTTAACCATTATTTGCTGGTTGTGGTGGCATTGCTAAGCGCAAACCTGAACATTAATAGCCAAAAAATAGAGTTATCTTTTTTTCATTTCATTGGAGAGACAAGCCTCTTGTGGATAATGAAATGGATCACTAGGATCACAACCATCGGACATATGCACTAAACTCAACCGAAGTTGGGAACAATGAGAATCGAACCTCCAACCTCTTGGTCACACAAAGAACATCATTCAGGTCTATGTTTACACTTTCCAGTTATGTGAACTATAAAAGTCAGAAGCTGCTAAAAGCAGAGATAAGTTGTCCATATAGAAAACCTAAGACTTATGAGAATTATAAAAGTCAGAACTAAATGCAGAGATAGATTGTCTATCTCGAAAACCACACTCACCAGCTGATAAACTATCCAGACATCTATAAGTATCTTAATTCAGATGTGATGGAGGATAAACTGACAGCAAAATGCCTAAAACATGTCATCATGTTACACTGTCATGGGCTTATGGCTGTGCACCCCTCAACACCCCCTCCCCCCTCTCTTCTCAACTGTAACGTCATACTCCGTATAACTCAAAGATTCACATAATATACTTCAGGTGCAGGCTATACTTCCCCCATATTCCTGCATGCTATCTGTGAATGATGCCAGTTACCCAACTATTTTCCAAGCAGTATTCACAATGAAAACAATATTTAGTGGACTCGATTACCTTCATACCAGATCTGTAAATGATGGCCAATCACCAAACTTTGTCCCATGTACTACTCACTAAAAACAGTACATAGTATTCATTTCGAGAACTATCACTGACACCAAAATACCAAATACACAAGGATTGAAGTAACATGTATCTGCTCTCCAAAGATCCATGTCCAATACAGCAAAACTCAAGATATCTTTTGCAGGACTGTTGCTTTACGAGAACAAAGACGAGGTTTCATTCAACTTCTCTGATATCTCCGAAGTTTCTGTCCTTCCCTAGAAACCAAATTAGCCTTCTCCAAGCTTCACTACTATCCTCATCTCCCAATAAATCAAACTAGATGAGGAAACTTAACTATCAATCGCCTAATTACTAACCGATCCTCTCAACCGAGATTGCTTTTCAACCTAAGTTGTCTATAAGTCTATGCTATGACCTTAACCTGCTCCTCTCTTATATCCCCGACACGTCTATTAATTAAGCTCAAAGTTCCTGGAAAACCAAACTGTTTAAAAGGGATGAAGCTGACAACATAACATGCTAAATATATAAAGTAGGTTAAGCAATCAACCGAGCAAAAAGAAGTGGCAATCGTCTTCAACAAGTTACTATTGACAGAATATAAGAGCTGACAGAAAATAACCGATAACATCAATCACAGCTGGTTCAATGATGATAATTCAGATATGAATACAAAGCATGTTCATGGTTAAGATCAACAGCCACAGTTCCACAATAACAAGTTGACAAAATAGGTATATAACCTTCACAAAGAGGAACACTCCATCCATAACCAACAACAATACACATGACAAATTTAAACATGCACCACAGCTCTTGAAAAAGGGTGTTCTTCAATGCAAGTCTTTTACCCAAACAAAGTCTTCTCTAGCACAGCAAAAAAAACCATACACATACAGAGGCATATAGTAAAACTTGTGTAAAATGAAAACTGAATTGCAGCAAAGCAACTTGGACTCGATGCCATCAGAATTTCGTAATTGAACTCGATGCCATTAGATGTTCTTATTTGACTCACTGATTGCCAAATCTTAGGCACTCCACTGACTCCACTCCATACAAAAGCTGTGTCAAGCTAGTAAAATACACTCCCTTGCAAAAGTTGCATTCTTGGGAGAAATTTCATCATGTCCACATATCTACATATGTATGAGTGTAAAAGTATGTTGAATTCAGTAAATTGCTCTTATCCCCTACATATAATCCAATGCACTGAACGTCCTTCGGCATTAATTTCAGTACAGTTATCGAAAGGAACTGAGCATGCGTTTGTTATTATCGGATCAACCCAACCCAACCCAAGCTTAGCATTACTCACAAAGGTAGTATCGAGGCCTGGCTTTTGGTCCTCCTAAACGAAAACAACTTGCCACTCGAAGAAATCGACCTCTTCATCGAAACAGGACCCTTCTGCAACGAACGCCCAATCGAAGAACTCTTGATCAATAAACCCGACATACTCAAACCCCGCCTAGACCCCTTCTCCAAATCAACCTTCTCCTCCTCCTCCTTCACACCAACAAGACGACCATCAACATCACCATTACCATTGCTAGAGCAACCTTCATTGCCTTTGCTAATACCACCACAATTCGACATCAAATTGAACGAAAATGACCTCCTAATCGAACCAACCTCGTCCCCATCTGTCCCTCTAAACCGATAATTCTCCCCCAAATCACTCAAAATCCTCAGCCCGCGATTCTTCCTCAAAATCCTACCGATCCTCGTCCCCTCACTCGGCCACTCCCCAAGACCACGACTACTACTCTCACCGCTCTCCCTCTCCTCCTCCAACCCCCCATCCTCAATCGGCGGTAAAGCAGCAGGACTCGAACCCGTCTCACTAACAACCAGTGCCCGACAAAGCGGGCAATTCTTATGCGACCGCAACCACATATCCACACAACTCACATGAAAAGCATGATTACACTTGGGCAACAATCTCAGCTCCTCCCCCTCCTCAAACTCCCCTAAACAAACAGTACACCCATTCTCAGCAACAAGAAGCTTGTCTATTTTCCGAAACTCATACACGCTAATAGCGTCAATCACCGCCTGGTCCAACCCCACCGTGGCGATATGCCAAATGGGGTGGTCCACAACACCCCTATCACGTCTGTTAAAACTCTCTCCCCCGCCGCGGCGGGTGGTGGATGGGTCATTATTATCATTACCAATCCGGGTTCTGCGGCGAGTAAAGCGGCTGCGGAGGATGATGGTGCACGTGGTGAGGAGGAGGAAGGAGATGCCCAGGATGCACACGGTGGCAATAAGGAAGGGTGCCAGGTGGCTCTGTGAGGAGCTGACACGTGGCGGGGGTGGGGGAGGAGAGAGAAAGGTGGGGTCCAGTGGGTAGCAGCTGGGGATGCATGTTGTGTTGGTTTGGTCGCATATGTTTATGCACACGAGACCGGCGTTACCGTCTTCCGCCATGAAATTAAATTACGGCAAGCATGGAAAACCATATACTAAAATTAAATCGATGATTAAAACTTAGGAGTTATGACATTTTTAGTAGAGGGTGGGGTGAGAAAGAGAAATGGGGGAAGTTTATTATTACGTGGAGTAAAGTAAAGAGAATTCAACGGGTAGTGTTCAGTTGGGGTTTTGGTGTGGTACCAAAGTCAAAAGGGGACGCATGACTTAAAATTCATTTCCGCGTTATAAAGCTGTTTTTTTTTTTTTTTTCTTCTTTCTCTTGGACTATTCTATTCCGAGAGTTACTGATTTCTTGCCTGACAAAAATAAAATTAAAAAAAAAAGTTATTGATTTCTTAATTAGGATTTAGGGATCCGCTTAGGTTAATAAAAAATTATATTAAGTATGCCGGTGGTGGTTAGAAGTTTTATATTTTTCACCGCCATTGTGCGGCACAGAATGGTCCAAAGTCCAGACTTTTTAGTGGTTTGATTGATGGTGTGAGTGATGACGTCGTGTTTATTGGTTTGGACTTTCGAAGATGTGCTCAACTGTTCATAGACATTGGGCCACTATAGTAGTGAGCCAAGAATTGGCAGACGCACAAAATTCCCTAGTGTAGTGGACTAGTAGTGTAGTGTGTGGTTCTGTGATGAAGTTGTAGTTGGCTATTATCAGTGATTTGTTAAACACAAAAAGGAAAGCCCGGTCTACCTTCTACCAAAAAAGTGTAAAGATCTTAACTGAGGGAACTGATATTTCCACTCTTAAATTTGATTTTTACTGAGTGTGAAATGTAATATTTTGTGTGAAAAATAATATTTGGAGTGTAAAAATCGTTACTCCTGAGATGATGAGCACTTTCTACCAGCATGAAGAGATAGTTGGTTGATATATATATTTGGTATATTGGAACAACTAATTATTTGAAAGAGGGTATATGAAGATTCAAACGTGGGACAATCCCCATACATGTTAAATTCATAACCATTGCATCAACCTTGTTATGTTTAGTCGATTGATACTCTTACAAAGAGGAGATTCCTTTTTTACGACAAAGTTCTATTTTTTTGTTTCATCTTTGTCCAATAGACTTAAATATTGAAATTTATTTGGTTTTAAATTATATTATACTAATTCAAAATGGCTCATAAATTTCTTTATCGTTGACAAGTAGATGGTTAACATTTTTTCTTCAAAGATCAAGATGAGCCAACACCTTTGTAATAGCCATTAATTAATTGGATAAGGATACATATAACCAACCATTTTTGCCTCGTTGGAAAATGACTTTGTGTCATTGAGTATATAATTTGGATATCACCCTGTCACATTGGGTAAGACCTTTTCACATTGATTTCAAAAACATCATATTGATAAGGGTAATCAAGCCTCCATTCAAAAAAGATGGTCACCCAAGTTGGATATCTTGCTCCCAATCATTGTTCGTCGCCTAAGTAGGAGTTTCTTTGAAGACGCTAGGGAAACATAATGTTATTTGCAAGTTTCGATATTTTTTTTTTGTAGAACTATAACACAAACGAGAGCCGTTCAGGGACTTTCCAGTCCGAGGGAGCTCGATCCATCATAGTTTTGAGGTTAATAAGCTGGTAGAAGATGTGAATAATTTTCCGCTCGTATCAAGTTTAACGCATGTTACACTTATCTACTTCCTTCATTTCAGTATTGTGTTCCTATTTCTATTCTATGCATTTTCAGGTTTTTGTTCGTATTTCTTTTTTGCCCCATGCACTTGCACATCCAATGACCTGCATCCATTTTTTCACCCATCCACTTGCACATACTCCATCCATTTTGTGTGTTTTTTTCTTAAATTTATACAAAATGAGATTTGAACAAAATAATGAAATAAAGGGAATGTTATTAATGGTGTTATTAACGATTAATCATATGATTACGTGATTTTACAAGCTAGTACGTGGACGAATCTACCAACTATATGTAATTATACACAAAACACTTGCTTACATAGTTACATGTCATTAGTTAAAAAATGACAGTCCACTTAGAGCTACACGAGAATCCACATCCTTAAGAAATGGTGTTTCTTAATCTTTGACCCTTTGGTTATTTCAATCCTCGATCATATCAAAGGAGATAGCCTTATCGTTTTTAAGCTCTTAAAGAGCATATCATCTGTCCATGGCGGTTTCATCCTCTGATCACATAAGAAATTCATGAGCAGTTGCACTACGATTGTTATTTCTTACATCTATCCTTCGTGATTCTGTGAAGGCGATTGGCTATGAACCTATGACCTTGTTGTCCTTCAAAACACTTCGTACACTGACACACATTCTCAAGAGTTTGACGATATTTTGTTAGGCTAGGTGTCTATTTGTGTTCGATAGGCGATAGCTAGTCTTGGGAGCCCATGCTAGCCTCAAAAAGGTGATATACCTCTGATTTGGTTTGGGCTTGAAGAGTACTTTACCTTACAAAGAGTTTGTGTACTTTTTTTGATAAAAAATAGGGAGAAGGCAAATAATTTCAAATCTATGCAGCTTGCCAACTTGGCAACTTGAAATTAGTTACTGAAAATTGCAATTATAAGTACTAGATTGGTAAATCGCGTATATCTACGGTTAGTCAGACGCCTCCTAGAATCTTATGAGACTGCTAAAATGCTTCAAATTCTTGAGTCTTGAGTCTTGAGTCTTGACCATCAAGTGGAAATATATATAGCGAATGAGCCTCAAATTGACTGCTTCATCGCCTTTAGGGAACTTAAAAAATTACTCCAGTTGTAGGCTGAGTGTACCGATATCGAACAAGCTACGTAATTTTTCCATGTTCTTGATCCTTTCCTAGAAAATCAAATGCAGAAGCCATACGCGGACTTGGTCCTTAAATCTATAGTAAATTCTTCAATCTTACACGGAACACCAACCTCTTTATAAAAAGATCAGAATTCAGAAACCTCTATAGATCATACTTTAGCCTCGGGGCACTGCTAATTCATGGAAACGTTAAACTCTAGCCGACTAACTAACCTTTACAGAGCTAATCAAATCACTAGGATTCCAACGTCTTCGATTTTGATACATCAGATCAGCTTCACCTGTTTACCAAAAAAGCACCCACGGCGTTGTCAATTACCCTCTATCAATTCCCTAAGTTCGAAAAGTACTAATATGTAAGTTGATTCACCAATGTTTCACCTATCATTATCTTGGAAAATGAGATGGCTTCAATGAGTGACCTCCAATTAAATTGAGTGTCACTCTATTACTACGGTCCATCAAACCCCTTTATGAAAGGGTGACGCTTAAATTGGGTACCACACATTTATCTGACATACCTTGAGCCATTGAGGCAACAAACATCTAAACAAGGTGCTAAAATGTTTACGGAAACGACTTCTTTTTTCTTCGATCTAATAAATGTGTTATGACAGGGGATCAGTCCTTGCAGTTCAAAGCAGGGTTCAATCTTCTGCTGCTCCAGATGCCCCTTCTGGAAATCCTTCAAAATCTTGGTAAACATGAGCAATTTACCTTCATTTTTGCAGTTAAAAGAACTTAGACTAGGCTTTATTCTCGCTAATGCGCGCCCTATCATCCATGTTCATATATAGAAAGGGCTCAATTTTTCCACATAATACTGCCATGCATGCAGGAGAAACTGGCTTGTAGGTGTAATTCTATCACTTGTCCTGCCTTTTGCGCAGAATAAATGGGGCAGATTATTAGCTTTAAAAAGTAAGTACAGTTTGGAGGGCTCTGCAAAATCCTTTCTTTTCTTAATTCCTCTTGTAATGAAGTAAATTTTGTGATTATATATGGTAGATGAAGTGGAGACTGCCGTGAAGACGGTGGAAACAATGGCAGAAGTAGTAGAAAAAGTGGCAGAGGAGGTTGCCGAAATTGCAGATGAAGTAGCCGATCAACTTCAGGACGGGAAACTAAAGACTTTAGTTATAGTTGTAGAAAATATGGCGAAGGAAACAGCGAAAGATGCTCACATCACGGATCAACTTATTGAAAAGGTTGGTTAATACATTCTATGCCAATTTTTTCTGTTTTCTATGCTAAAAACTGTGAAGGAGATGATAGTCCAAGTGGTAATCTAAACCACAGTCCAATTTTGTAAGTCCCTCCAAGCCGATAGTATATATATGAGATATAACCACTTTACACTATTACCCCAATGCCTTCATAGAGGCTCCCGCATAAATGAGGTAAGTGTGTCGGGTGAACGGAGCCTTACTTTTATAATAACTACTTATTAGGGAAATGTTGTTACGGAGTACAAAAGATATTCACTTATCATGCATAGTTATATTTGATGTATATTGACATTTAGTTAAATGTACAACTGATCTAAAAAGATTGTAAGAATGACACAACTTGTTGAAAAAAATTCTGCTCGCCTAAGAGTAAATTAAGGTCAGTAATTTCCTCATTTTGTGTGGTGTATAAGTACTGGCCTGGTTGAAACTAATCAGTTTACTGGACATTTATATGTTTATCTCAAGGTTATGGACTCATTACTCCTATTTTGTCAAAGCTATGTACGTCTCATTGCTTATCAAACTTTTGCAATGAAGATTGTATTTAATTAAATTTTCAATTCTAGCGGATCTCTCTTATGACTCAAAATTTGATTTAATTCATGTCTAACCTTTTTTGTACTACAAATAAAAATACAGGTAGAGGGCGTAGAAAAGGTACTAGAATCTGCTTTGGCCGGTGAAGTACATGATATAGCCACGCAACTCAAACAAGTTGATGCTACAAAGGATGATAATAAATATAAGCAACCGGAACAAAAGCATGAGATAACCATTGAAGAGAAACACGAACAAAGAGTTGTTAAGGATGACGACCAATCTAGCAAGCTAGATAACTAACACTCATATTATCATGACGTACAGTACAGGAAGTTCCATGTAGTCATGGTAAGTTATGTCTAGGAGGCACTGTTTTAGTATTGGTGGTACTTCAGAGATTCGTATTTAACATTTACACCGTGTAGTAATATATAGTGCCAAGTACATAATTGCTATTTCATACATTGCATTTGTTTTCTCTACCCAAAATGTGCCAAGTACTCCACCTTATCTCAGCTTAGTTAATTATATTGCATGTCATAGATAGCATGTTGATATCTTGTAGTATTGTTTTTCATAGTCTAAATGTATAATAAATCTACATAAACAATACAAGAATACTGACAGTGCGTTAATTAAAAACTGATAAAATAAACTTCAAATCCGACATTGTACGTACATATATCACACCGGCCCGTTGGCTAGGGATGGGATCATTTCTCCATCCATGTGCCTGAAATTCTCAATAATAATGACAACAGAAAATATTCAAAGGTTTTAAATTTGCGTCATCTAAATCAATTTTAAGAGACAAGTTGTGATTTGTGAACGGTGATCAGTTTCTGCAATTTGTGTTGCGAGACTGGCATGACCTAATTTCAACGTTAAAACAGCTTGGACTTTCGAGGGTCGAGAATAAAATAGCTCACTGCCAATCAATCATGCATATCAACATCAGCAAACAAAACTTGATTTTGTTTATAATATAATCTTCAAGATATTATTGACTTGATCAACATTATTGCCCTGAATTTAGTAGTAGAATGGGCATTGCAGAAACACAAATATATCATCACTTTAAGTAAGTTTATTAAATTAACCAAATAAGTGCGTGCAGTGATGCACATCTATGCCTCACTGACTCATTGTGGATATGGGTAACGTATGGGCCGTATGGCTAGTCCTGTTCAACTATACAAACGGCGATTAATGGATGTTACGTTGGTAATGCAAACAGTCGATTCGAGTAGTGTTTGCCTTGATAATCATTGAGATGGAAACGGTACGCGGGATATAGGTCATGTTCTTCCACATAAATTGAATATTTTCAGTTCCTTTCATCATTTCAATTTCATCCATTTTTTTCAGTAATTTCAGTTCTTTATAGTAATTTCAACTACTTTCGTTTCCATTCAATTATTTACGGTTATTTCAATACTTAGTTTTACTTTATTTTTGTTAGTTTCACTTCTTTTAACTGCTTTCTGCAATTTCATTTTCTTGCAGTACAACTCAAACTAGGCAACTAGCTTCAGTTGAAAAGAATAAGAGTTCAATTTCGAGTGCTTATATTTTACGAATCAGTAGTGTACAGTTTGCTAATTACCGAGTGGGTATATTTTAGCTATAGCTTCCAAAACTGACCTTTTGAATACAAAATTCCCATCCAACACTTTCACGTTATATATTAATAATGATAGTCGTAAATTGTAAGTCTAGTAGGCACACAGTAGGGACAAAATTGAATCTCACAGCAATCTACCATGTTTGAGCTAGGTCCACATGAATTGAATTCTATTAAGTGCACCAATGATACTGAATTCCTGATCTCTTGGGTATTAGAACATGGTCAACGTGTTTGTTCATATAAGGTGCATCATGCATAATTTATGATTATCAGTTCCACCTAAACTCATTCAATCATTAATAGAGTTTGCTAGTATGTAAATAAAAGGGCCTTGACTGACTTTTGCTGTGTCCCGGTCTTTTATATGTACTTATATACCAGCTGAATCACTTTTCCGTGCATGATTTGCTCATAATGGAAACATCAACTTATAGCAGATTGGATAGAATCACAATAACGCATGCCAAGCTTAAGGTAGCTGCTGCTGTTGCTTATAATCAGAACCGCTTTCCCATAAGGGCTACTAAGTATTGGAGGCAGCAAAGTCACGGTTCAGGAAGTCTCAATCTGCGAGCACAAAACATCGGTGCTAGGAGGATTTACATGTAAGTAATTTAATGACTCCATTGAATAAGTCTTCTTTTTATCATTCATATATTGTGATTGGTACAGTACTAATCATGAGTTCATGTAAAATATATATGAGCAGGGGAGTTGTGGCGCAAGCCAATTCTCAACCAGATGGAGTTTCTGGCCTACCTGCTGGAGGGTCTTCAAATTCTCGGTATTTGTCCTCACATAGACCTACTTGTGATGTCGCATAATTCACGATCGTCTTATATAGTTATATAGACAGATTGATCCCAAAGTTCCACTTAATTAATCTTACAAAAAGGCAAGTCTATTATTGCTGATAGGTCTTGAGACTGAAAAGAATGAATCAACGGAAACTACGAAGAGAAGATTGTCAAAATTAGTCAAAAAGTAGTTGCAAAGCTAGCTACCAACAGTGAAGTATAGTCTCGATCTCTACTCTCTTGAAGATCGACTCAAGTCAAAAAAGGGCCTATGTCAATGTTTTCTGTATATGCTGGTAAAAGATTTTTATGGTAAAACCAAAGTGAAATTCAAATTTTCACTTGCTTTTTTTACCGCAAATTAAACGGTCGATCATGTAATAACCAATTAATTCAATACCTACCCTCATAGGGGGGCATCTCAGTTGGTAAATAAGATCTTCTTCTATCCTCTTGGTCTTGACTCTTGAGTTCGGGCCAGACAATTAGTCTTTTTGCATACAAGTTTCCCGTTTTCTTGCCATTGCGTTGAACCGGTTAGCTTTGGCTAGTTATCTCCTGAATCCTGATGAGGTTTGCCAAGTGCATACGCAAATGGTGGTGATTGAGGATTCATTAGCTCATAAACTTCCCTTGTTTTGTTTAATTTATATGACTTAATTATGTTTTTTTTTTAATTTTATATAGGTCAACCTTGCATGCTATTCATAATGCGGTGAAAACTAATGCATCATATTGAGTGATTCATCCATATAAAGTTAAAAAGCAAAATTAATCTCCTTTTCATGTTTGATTTTATATTGTGAGTCTGTGACGCTCACATAGGATTGGATGACTTATAGTTTTATTACGGAATTATTTATTTAACCAAACAACAATTTACCAATATGCTCGTGTTTCTCATGACGTCTGAAGTAAGATACTTTCTTAAGGAGGGTGAAGGTTTACATGCTACATTTTTGTCTGAATCCTAGCTAACACAAAAAGATCTCCATGATGAGGCAGGAAAGGTTGGATCATTGGAGTGTTTTTGTCAATGTTTCTACCTTTTATGAAGAACAAATGGAGCCCCTTACAACTTTTAAAAAGTAAGTTTGTTTTTCCCCCTTTTATTTTCTTGGTGACTTAACAGTACCATTAACATCTTTCACCCTGTCTAGGTGAGCTAAAGACTGCTGTGGAGACGGTTGAAACAGTGGCGGAAGTCGTGGAAAAGGTAGCGGAGGAGATTGAGAAACTTGCGGATGAAATGGCTGATAAAATTCCAGAGGGTGAGAAACTAAAGAAAGCAGCTCATGCTTTGGAGAACGCAGCAAGAGAAACAGCCGAAGTTGCTCATAAAGCAGAGGAACTCGTGGAAAAGGTTTGTCCAATGCTTATTACTTATTAGCACACATTTTTCAATTTACTAAGGTTATGCTGACTGAAAACAGGATCCATTAGTATATTTTGTTATGAATTTACTTTTGCATAAGTTTGACAAAAAAAAAAAATGGTATTATATTTTGATTGAAAGATATATTTGGGCGCCATGGGACCAAACATAAAACAAATGTTGAATGCGTATGATGGAGCGACAACCACAAAAATCAAGATCTTTCCTTGTGTAATGGTCACATAAGAGTTTTAAACAACAACCTGATCATGGTTGGATTAATAGAATTCTAGTCACCTAAGCTATCCATTGTTATTGCGCCAATGTGTATATAGTTAAACCGGAGCTCCAATATTAAGATATGAATCGGGTACTATTTGGATTACACAAAATGGTTCCAAAAGCCATTGGCTTCTTAATGTTGATTTGAGCCTGCAAATACGTAAGGTAGCAAAATCATCTTTTATGAGCTTAACACCATTGCATTGTCAAAGTGACAGTTTTTCCTAGTAATACAAAACTGGTTCTTAACCATGCAAACAACATCAAAACTCTCTAACATAGTATCTCACAACAAAATAGAACCTAACACTTCCCTCAAGAAAAAAGGTAGAACTTAACTCTTGAAATTGGGGTGGAGACAAGTTAATATGTTTTATTTGGTGCAAACACAAGTTAATACTCCGTATGTTCTAACCATGTTTAAGCATATTTGTTTCAACAGATGGAAAAGGTGGAGGAGGAAATGCAAAAGGTTGATAAGGAAAAAGTCCAAGTAGCGAGACAACATGAAGTCCTCAAGGATGTGGCTCAACCTAAATAATAGAACTAAAGAGTACTACGTACATAATTATAAAGAATCAACGAAGCTAGTGCTCAATGGTGTAACCAATTCAAACCCGATCAAGAAATGTAATAATCTTCTCTCAACTTATTTGTGTGTTAGAAGATGTTGATAGCTTAGAAGGCAACTATAACATATTATAAACTATTTAGTATAAATGTATTAATCAATCTATATACAGTGTTTTAATCAACTTTATGAATAGGCGGAAACTGCGTATGCATAATGCCGGCTCCAGCTAGAAAATTGTCCCTATTTCAGGCTCATATTTCCCCATATTCAACTACAGACGGCTATTAATGAAGGTTAACGGTGAATTCGGTATTTGTTGCTTTGATGATCATTGATATGGACACGGTGCACATGACGTAGGCCATATCCTCCTCAAAAAGTTATTTTCAACACTCTGTACAGTACCATTCAATTCCTTTTACCAAATTCTTTTCAACTGTTTCAACACTAATTTCCAACTCCGATTCTAGTATCTAACGGTTTTCTTTTCAACAGTTTCGATTTCTTTCAACTGTTTCACTTCAATGAAAGTTCAATCCAGTTCAATTTAGCAAGTTTCTATTATTTTATAAAATAAGGCCTTACTTTTACGTATTTAGGGTTTGTTTGGTAAGTCATTTCGGTCATCTTATTTGACTAGTTTACCTTATTTGACCAAAGTTTCAGTCACCTTAAATTTTAAGGTCGTTTGGTAACAGAACATGAAATAGATTTAGGGTGACTGAAATAATAAGCTATTAGGGGAACCTGAAAAAAAGTTCCAGTCACCTAATCAGGTTTCAGTTATCTTTTCAGGTTTCAGACACCTTTTCAGGTTTCAGGTTCCTTTTCAGTCAGTTTTACCAAACACACTTTTTCATTAAACAAATGCGCAATTTCTATTGCTTGCTAATTATCATTTCAGCTATAGCTTCCAAAACTGACCTTTAGATATAGAATCTACTAACAATTTAACGAGTTTGAGGGTAACATGAATTGAATTCTATTTAGTGCACAATGATCCTGAAACCTGATCTCTTGGGTATTAGAACATGGTCAATGACTCAACGTGTCTGTTCATGTGCATAATTTTGATTACCAGTTCCACCTTAAGTCAATTAATTATTAATAGACTTTGCTGTTTGTGATAAAAGGACCTTGGCAGACTTTTGTTGTATGCCGGTCTTTTATATGGGCATACCAGCTGAATCAGTTGCATATGCATGATAATGGAAACATCAACTTATAGCAGATTGGTCAACGTTCCCATAACGAATGCCAAGCTTAAGGTAGCTACTGCTATTACAAATCCGAACCGCTTTCTCGAAATGCCTATTAAGTATTGGAGGCAGCAAAGTCATAGATCAGGAAGTGTCAATCTGCGAGCACCAAACATAGGTGTCAGGAAAATTTACATGCAAGTCTCCTGATCCCATAAGTTTTTTTTTTAATTTTTCTTCTTAGCATTCATATATAGTGATTGATACAGTACTAATCAAAAGTTTATGTGAAATCCATATGATGAGCAGGCGAGTTGTGGCACAAGCCAGTTCTCAACCAGACGGACTTCCTGGCCTGCCTGCTGGAGGATCTTCAAATTCTTGGTATTTGTCCTTACATATTATATTGACACCTGTGAAGTCATACATTTAGAGATTGGTCCAAAAGCTCTTACAAGAATGCAACTCGGTTTTCATTCTCGGAAGTGGACTCAAAATAATGAATCAACAGAGATTATTGCTAGAGGACTAATTCAACCAAAAACTTAAATTGATGGTTGAGGCCCAATCATTGATTATATTCTAATACGCCCCTTCACTCGAACCCCCTTAATTATGTTGAATTTTCCCCGCAACTTCTGTTGTTGTTTGATTCAACATAACCTAGATATGTTTGTTTTCACGGGTCAACCTTGTCACTCATTGAGAGGAACTTCGTAAAATCTGATGCATTATAGATTGATTAATTCATCCATATAGGGTTAGAAAGTAAAATAAATCTCTTTGTTAAGTGATGCTCAAATAGAATTAGATGGCTTTTTTGTGTTCTAGTCTAATTTGGGAATGAAGTTTAAGTTTAACCAAACGATAATATAACAGTATGCCTGTGTTTCTCATGTCATGTCATCTCTATCTAAGCTATACATTTCGTAAGGGGTGAATGCTTAGACGTACTTTAGATGCTTGAATATAGTTTACATGTATCATACATAAACTACGTTTTTGTCTGATGCCTAGCTAAAACAAAAGTTTCTCCGTGATGAGGCAGGAATAGTTGGGTCATTGGATTGTTTTTGTCAATGTTGGTGCCTTTTATGAAGAACCAATGGAACCCCTTACAATTGTTAAGAAGTAAGTTTCTTTTATACCCTGGCCTTTATTTTCTTATGTAGTTTAACAGCTAGTACTAATGAGGTACATCATTTATCCCTGTATAGATAAGCTACAGACTACTGTGGAGACGGTTGAAACAATGGCGGAAACCGTGGAAAAGGTAGCGGAGGAGATTGACAAAGTTGCGGATGAAGTGGGTGATAAAATTCCAGAGGGGAAGAAACTAAAGAAAGCAGTTCATGCTTTGGAGGACGCAGCAAAGGAAACAGCCGAATTTGCTCATAAAGCAGAGAAGCTCATGGAAAAGGTTTGTCCAACGCTTAGTAGCTCAAATTTTACTGAGGTTATACGGACTTAAAACAGGTTCCATTAGACATTAGTATATTTATTGTTACTGTATTCATGTATTGTAACGAAAGACATACCTGGGCAGTATGGGATCGCACATGAAACAAACTTAATAGGTATGATGAAAAGACCACCACAAATATTAAGATGCTTCTCTTTTATAAAGTCGAGGGAAGACTGAAGAGTTCCTCGGAAGTCGAAACCCTAAACATCAAGGTTATCACTTATTAGTTACTATTACTAATTAGGATAAAAGAGTTCTAACTGCTTAAGTTATCACTTGTAATAATGAGGATCAATGTGTAGGTATATACAGTAATCCCGGAGATCTAATACTTTGAAATGAATCGGGTTCTTTTTAGATACCAACCGGCTCTAAAAGACATTCGCCTTTTTAATGATGATTTGAGTCATGTATGACTCCTTCGTATGTTTTAATATTATTGTATCATCAAGACGATAAAATTCTCCCTCTCGTAATATTAATCAGGTTCTTAACCATAACAACTACATCAAAGCTCACTATTATCTACTACATTATCTCGCAACATCATAGAATTTAGTGCTTCCAGATATAAAAATATATAAATGAAAAAGAGTATAACTTACCTCTTTTAAATTGGGATAGAAACAAGTTATTATGTTTCTAACCATGCTTAAGCATATATATGTTTTACATAATCTATTTAATTTTAAGTTAAAATTATATCGTTTTAAAGTGGTCAATTTTGTGTTAAAATGATTATTTTTAAGAATATCTCTTTTAATAGTTTATCTTTGTTTCAACAGATAGATAAGGTGGAGGAGGCAATGCAAAAAGTTGCTCAGAGCAAATCCAAGTAGCGAGACAACATGAGGTCGTGAAGAACGTTGCTCAACCTAAATAAAAGATAGTAATCGGAGTACATATTTGTGAAGAATTAAAGAAGCTAGTGCTTAATGCTGATGTTGTTATAACTTATTCAAACTTAATCGTGATTATCACTTGATTTTTTTTCTTTAATACCTTTTGTGGTTGCAACTATTTTACATATTAAATCAACCAAATCAATTCCTACAAGGCATATTCGAGAAGATCAAGTCAATCTAATTCTGATTACAGATGTGGACTTATCTTGGCCATGGGACGCCATTCATGTTTAAGATGAAGACTTTTTTAGAAAAAGATAGATTTGTTATCCAAAATGGATTGCATATTTATTTCAAAAAATTCGTACTTGACTAACCACTTATCTTTTGTTCCTTTCAGAAATTTGTTGGCTTCTTGTTGAAGAACTTAATTAATCTTTCTACTTCACATCCATGTCTCTCTTTATCCACCAAGTCCTCCAATTTCTAAATAATGTTTATCTTGAATATCCTATAGGCTGTAGCATGTTCCCATTTGACTATTTTTTGCCAATTTATCTATGTTGACATAAATTATTATAATAGTAATTTTTATATCAAATAATCTACTAAAATACCATTATATAAGCATATTGAGATGTTATGTGCTGCGTTTCGAAGGATATAGACATATAGTGAGTTTTATTTTGAGTAGTGGACATTAGAGGTACAAATGTACAATATTAATGGGTACTTTCGTGTTAGCTCTCAAGATTAATGAGTTTCGATTATTTTTTCCTAATTAATGATTAAAGACTTGTAAAATTTTGTATTGGTCTCACTAAAACATTTTTATGATTAGACCTATTATCTTCAAGATATTTGAATAAGGTTTTAAAATTTTCTTATGAGTTTCAAGAAGATCATACTATGATAGAATTTAAATGATCACAGAAAAGTGTACAATCTTACAAATTCGATACAGTCTTATGGTCAGATTTTATGGATGTAATGTTTCCAATAGATTATAGATGCATGTTAGTATAGCTTAAAACATATTTGGCAATAGCTTTTTAAGTAGATGGAAGCTTATTGACCAGTCAAAAAGTTTCATAAGAAATAGAAGTTGTGTTTGATATAGTAGTTTCTCTAGTAGATGGAAGATTTTAAGGGGACTTTTGGCAAAAG
>CAAKMY010089878.1:0-17396 GCA_901111285.1 Corrigiola litoralis | reverse complement strand
TTAATAAAAAATAGCACCAATGTCTACTTTAAAATAATTGGGATGTTTATCTTGTTCGTTGGTGTCATTTTTGTTAAAATAAAATTGGTTACATTTATTATGTACGTATAAATATTTTTTATTAGCTAATTTCAAATTATAATATCGTTATTTGATTAGCATTATCACTATTTTACTATGTATTATATAATAAACAATGTAATATATCGTATATATGCACATGATCATATTAATCAACAAATATAAAAGGATCAATGTCCTTTTAAGTCATTTTGATTACTCAACAGCTACTTGTGCCGAACACATTAATTAAACTCAGCTAGCTTGTCATCTAAACACTGTCATCTACCTATCATCAACTACCATCTACTAAAAACGTTACCATCTACTCGAACAGTTAACATCTACTTAAACATCTACTTTTGCCGAACACGCCCTAAGTCTTCTAAAATAAACCTTTATCTTCCGGAACTAAAAAAAAAAATCGGACTTTATAATTGTGGAAACTGAAAGGTAGAGTAGTAGTACACACTACACATAACAAAAACAAAACTTGTTTGCGTAGAATCTTCATGCTTAATGCAGGGTTTTCCTAATCCACCTCAAGTTCCCCATTGTTTTGTATATCTCTTCAAGTGGAATCTATTCAATGTATAAAGTGTAGGTTGTGACGTTTTGTCAATGTATCCTAAACACGCAAGGAAAGTATTTCCACCCAGCAAAAAATATCCCGACTTGGGCTCTAAACACCATTTCTTGCGGCACCCACTGCCCTCCAAACTAATCCACCAACTATATAAAATAACCGTATAGTTAGAAAAAGATAGAAGGGTCTTTTTCTTCCACGGCACAAACTTGAATTCTTTCTCTATTTTACTTTCTTAAAAATATGACCAAATCAAAAACTCCTTAACCAGATTGAAACTATATAGGAGGCTAAAAATGGCAGGATGGACAACTATGAAGAACCAACAGATGCCAAATTCGAAGGGCTTTGATGAGACTCATGATTTGGTTATGGGAGTCATGCTGTCACAAAAACCAGGAAATGATCTGATACAGAATTGCGATCTGCCTCCCCCTATGAAGGTGTTCTCAGGGACCGATAACAAAACAGTTATCGGTCCCATGAAAGCGAAGAAGGCAAGCGGTTTGACGGTTAAGGACGAGGATACTGATGATGGAGATGGTAAAATGGGGATTCTGAAAGCATTAAGGTTGTCTCAGACGCGAGCACGAGAGGCAGAAGCCAAGTGTACAGCCATAGCAAAGGAGAGGGACACGCTAGCGGTGGCGTTCATGGAAGATTCTATGCAGGTTTTCGCTTACAGACAGTTGCTGAGATTGCTTGAATTTCAAGTCTCCCAATTGCAGCAGCAGCGACAGGAAGACAAGCAGGTTTGCTGTGATGGTGGGAAGGGGCTGACGGCCGAGGCAGATGATGGAAGTGGGAGTGATAGCATAACTTGGTTCATGGCTGTGGCCTTCTGTTTTGGCATAGCGGGGTTTGGATTTGCCGTTGGTTGCAAATACTTGTATTTTTAGGTGTGATTTTTGGGGCTGCATTACTCTGGTTCATTACTTAGATGTTCAACTCATCAATGTATAATTATCAGTAAATATTTAACTATCTCTTTTCTGTAGTTGGCTGTGCTCTTATCTGGTTAATGGTTCTTGAGAATTGAGATTCGATTTGGTACTTAAATCCCATGATTGATAGAATGGTACTTGCAATCAATAATGAATCAAGTCATAGTGAAGTTAAGATATATCGTTATGTATAATGGAAGAGATGTGTTGGTAGACTAAATTTTTTTCTTTAGGCAAGCTCACTTCTTGCTCATAAGTCAGAACAAGCAGCCGCGTAGGAATATAATATATGTCAACCAAAAGAAGAACTCAACCGTACTAGATAAATATTTAGTTTCAACTATATCAATAACAGAACGAGTCCCGCACACATTAGTCAAAGAAAGGGACAAAATATCACATGCTGCATTGATATATGACTACTTGCTCATGATTTTTAGCAGATTGGGTTGGCGAATCTGAACTGGCCATGTTTATATGGTTGGTATGAGTACTGGATCTAGAAAGTCGTGTATGTTGTTGTTTGTTTGAGGGATTGAAACCTTTATATTTGAGCAGCAAGGAATGATTTGATTGCTACACAAATTGCAAACACCGGATATGAACAACACGTTGGTCCAAGATATGGAAAAGCGATGGTAACTAACGTGAACAGAGGACAAGGTGCAAGTGCATTAAATAGATAAATAGAGGGCTTGAAAGACAAACCATTATTTGAAATTTAAAAGAGAACGAATTGAAGATAAGGAAGCCTGGCCGAAGAGATGGTTAGAATGAAGGCAACATCTCCAGCCGGAAGCGAAAGTAAGATGGGATTTTTGTTGTTAGAGGTTTTTTGGAGAAACCTAGCTTGATACCATGTGAGATAATAATGTGAATACTGACTTAATATTATTGTGGAGGCAAGGCCTCAATATATAGTACAAAGATTGAAAAAACTAATAGGTTGGCCTATATTTTAACACAAACAAGTACTTATAGTTCCAAATATGTTCCCAAAAAAAAAATTTCACTTACCAAACATAAAACGTGGGAATTGATAAGTGAATTCTCAATTATATATCTCGCTCATATTACTACCCCCAACTCACCCAATTTTCGTTCCTACTACATATAAATGCCCTAATACTATAACCGACAAAGTTGACCTAGTCCGTCTCAAATCGGCTAAAACCCGACCCTAATAAATCAACACTCGAAATCGACCATTAAAGGAGATAATGGGGCTGGAGCTGTTGGTAGCGAGACTGTTAAAGACCCAATGCTCAACCGAAGTTAACCCGAGTTGATTCAACCCGTAATATGACCAGCTCGATAGATACATCGTACACAAATGTGATTGAACCATAGTTGATTTCCATCGAAAATCATGTAATTGTTCTTTATATAAATCTTTACTTCAACATATATTTGGATATACGATGTTGACCCAAAACTAATTTGATTTAAAACTGACCTTAACTTGACCCAAAAGAATAAATAACCCGACATAACCGAATAAACCAACCCAAAGGTGGACATGACTCTAACAAACACGAACCCAAAATGACGCAACACGAAACCGACTTGACCCACCCAACTGTGAACTCTACCCATAGGCCATATCCTTTCTCCAGAGCCCAAACCCAAAATGAATTTAGCAAACTTATTTCCAAAACTGTAAAAAAAAAAAAAAAAAAAAAACTTGTCTGCTTTCTTACCTTTGTTTTGTTCAGTTTTCATTGCTTAAACCCTGACCAAAAACCCTAATTCACCACCTTTCCTTTCTCACTAGCCTTTCTTCATACTCCCCAAAAAATGAAGGTTCCCAAGGAAAAACCCACCAAAACAATGTCTAGCATCAAGGACAAAATGAGGCAAAAGGTCAAGAGTGAAATGGAAAAACACCAGCAGAAGGGAAAACCCGAAAAACCCCGTAATAAGAAGGAAAACATTAAGAGCAAAAAGGGTGAAGATGGCATTTCGGAAAATCTCCGGAAGGTCAGACTGCGGGAAGAGGAGGTGGAGGATGATGAGGAAGAAAAAGGGTCTCTGAATTCTGTGAGTTTTCTGTTTTTGGTGCATTGGTTTTTTGTCGCCGAAGTTTTTGTAAGACGGTCTTATGATAGGACGAGGAGTCGAGGAGGGCAAGATTTTAATTATTCAGCTAATTGCGTATGATGGTCGGACCGTCTTACCCGAGTGTTGCTTTTTTTTGTTTGTGTTAATATTTATGTTTTGTTGTGTGTGTTAGGATTATTCTGATGAGGAGCCGGAGTCGAGCGGGAGGCGATCCTCTGGAGCTGAGGTGCACGGTAATGACCTTATTCCCGCTAGCAGAATCCATTTTCATTGTTTTCTACTTTATATAGAATGATGGAATGTATATAATTGAGGGTTCAATTTGATTTATGAGGAGGGATTTGATTAATGCAGATGGTAGTGACATAGGAGATGAGGAAATTGGTGTATCGGATGCGAATGACAGTGATAATGATGATGATGATGTTGATAATGATGATGATGTTGATGATGATGATTCTGGTGAATCTGTTCAAGAGAGTGATTCATCTGAAGACGAGGTTTTTGACATTGGCTTTGAATTAGCTCTTAATTGGATGTTTAGTGCTCATATGTGCATTGTGTTTGTAATGACCGCCTTTTTTTCTGAAAATTGTTAGGTTGAACCGAGGAATACCATTGGGAATGTGCCATTGGAATTTTACAAAGAGGAGGAACATATTGGGTATAATATTGCGGGGAGGAAGATTAAGAAGAAGGAGAGGAAAGATCAGCTTGACAAGTTTCTCGCTAGCGCCGATGATAAGAAAGAGTGGTATATGTTCGGAATCCTTTCTCTGTGGTGGTATTTTGTTTATGTATTGTCTTCCTTTATGAATTTGCTATTTTTATTTGTGTATTTTTGTTGTGTTACATCGTCATTTTCTTTGCAATTTTACCCTAGTTTAGTAATTTTGACCCATTTGAAGTCAAGTGAAGTATAAGCCTAAATCGTGCTCGTTGACATAGACCACCACCCAGGGGCGGATCTTCCTTATGGTGAGGGGGGGCTTGGCTCCCCCTGGAATTTTAGATTTGTATAAGTTGCCTTATAAATATAGCAATTGGCCCCTGCTAGCCTAGTGGTTAAATGTATATCTATTATACATGAGGTCTTGGGTTCAAACCTTGGCCCCTCCCAATTTTTTTACCAAGATCCGCCACTGCCACCACCTCTAGACGGCTCATCTTTGATGCCCGTATAATTTCTTTTGGTTGGGCTGTCCAAAGTTCTGTAGTTACTTTGTTTATTGTTTGTATAGGATTTCTTCTTTGGGTTCTGTCTCATTCATAGTTAGTTTTTTATGGTATATTGCCATTTCTTTCAGAGGGAGTACACTGTACTAAGAATGATGGCGAATTGGCAATCTTATCTATCCGATGTTTATCTATTCCACTTGTCTAGCTTGAGGGCCAGTAGCTTGCCACTGTATTTGCGTGTAGTTTAGCCTGAATTTTTATGTGTACCTCAATTTTGTTTTTTCTGTAAGTTCCATTTCGGTCCTGCAATCGTCATACCCAAGGTTGTTGGTACGAGGTAGGTGATGTGACACACTTGTGGTGCGTGAACTCTCACTGCTCTCCTTTTTCAGTAGGGGCTAAAATAGGTTGTTTTCTTTCAGATCAGCTCAATTGAAGCGATTATTTGTTTGGCTATATTTTTTACTGCTTTTCTTTTATTATATGATTTTACATTGGTAGGCGGAAGTTTTTAGATGAATACAATGATGAGGAAGTAGAAATTGGAAAAGATGAAATCAAGCGCATTGTTCGTATATTGGAAGGGAAGACACCACATGCTGACGTGGATCCTTATCCGGTAGCTTAACATATCTATAATATTGCTTATACCTTTCTGGAAAAGAATTTATCTTGAATATCCCTTCCCTAACCTCAGCACTTCTACGCTGCAGAACTATGTCGATTGGTTTGACTGGGATGGTAAAGGTCATCCACTGTCAAATGCACCAGATCCAAAAAGACGTTTCATTCCGTCGAAATGGGAGGGTAAAAAGGTGAAACGACTATGTCCATTGGTTTGATTTACTGATTATCTCATGGTTTGTGTTTCACTGAGGTAAAATGTAAACTGTATTTACATTATTTTCAGAAAAGTTCAGAAAAATTGGGCAAGTTTAGAAAGCTCAGAAGAGTACCAAAAAAAGAGTTTAGCAAACAGTGTATAAAATAGACTTTACTAACGAAAGCATGTATAGCTTTATAGTAAGATGTTGACATGTCTCCTTATTGCTCTTTCGAAATAAATAACATGTTTCCAGATTGTATTTAGTGATGGAGTATTGGAGTATTATAATCTGGTTTTCTTAATGGATTGAGAAAAGTAAGTGAGCTACAAAAGTTTGTAATCGAAAAGTCTTACCAGTCGTAAGGAGATAAAGAGGAAGTAGTGTTACTTTTGTATCAAACAGTGTGACAAATATGAGAAATGATATAACCAAGGTGAGAAGGGTACACGGGAAAAGAAATATGCTACTAAGATCAAAGACAGAGAGAAGACAAATTCTATCATGATGCCCTACTGCCTAGGTTTCACCAAGACCTCCTTGTGGCCCTTTGGCTCACTTTTCAAATAGTGATAGTTTCAGCATCTATAATGTTGCCATTCTCTGTTGTGTGATAGCTATTGATTTCAGTTACCATTACAAGCTTATATTAAACCTCGCGTCATCTAATTTTTTAACTAATTCACAGATTAATAAGTTGGTGAGGGCAATCCGAGAGGGAAGAATTAAGTTTGATAAACCGAAGGAGGAGGATAGATTCTATAACTTATGGGTTGATGACTCTGCTACATCCAGAAAGACAAGGGGATTGCCTTTCATCCCCCCTTCAAAGCCAAAACTGCCTGGTATGTACTTTGCATGAGGCTCTGCCTGTTTGATATGAATATTAGATTCAAACGTGATATGTTTTCCCTTCAGGTCATGAGGAATCCTATAATCCATCAAAGGAATACATACCATCTCAAGAAGAGATCGATGCCTGGCAGTTGATGTATGAGGAAGATAGACCTAAATTAATTCCACAGAGGTATGTGTAGCATTCTCATATGTCCTGCTTGTCTGTAGTACTAGTATCCACTTTTAAAGATTGCTTTTTATACTATATTGATGGCTTTGTCAAATTTCTGGTCGATTAGGTTTCCATCTTTGAGAAGTGTTCCAGCGTATGATAAGGCTCTCATTGAATGTTCGGATCGTCACATGGATCTGTATTTGTGTCCTAGAACTCGGAAAAAGCGCGTATGTTTCTGCCGTTTGGCGAAGATTTTTCTTGGTCCTTACGTTGGATCAGATTTTCTCACTTGCTTAGTGTCCATATACTGGCCTGTTGCTTATGTCCACAAATCTAGTCCTAAAGAGAACACACTTTTTAATTGGGCAGGTTAATGTTGATGCTAGTGATTTGAGACCCAAGAATGTGCCAAAGCCCAAGGATCTTAAACCGTATCCTTACACATGCTCTATCGAGTACAGGGGTCACGATGGTGCTGTTGTGTCCATTTCAACCGAAGCTTCAGGACAGTGGATTGCTTCGGGTGTGCATATCTACTATTTGTGCTGCAACATCCTTTTTAGCTATAAGCATTTGATATTATGTAACAGTTGAGCTGTTTATTCACTTGCTCTGGCTATTATTATTATTAAAGGTTCGAAAGATGGAACTGTACGTGTTTGGGAAGTTGCAACCGGACGATGTATTCGTGTCTGGGAAGCTGGCCACGCTGTCCAGCATGTTGCATGGAATCCTTCACCAAAGCTTCCAATATTGGCTATCGCTGCGTATGGTTCATTGTGTCATCTGTCAAAGATTTTTTTGCTGCTTCTTAAATTCTATCACATAACGATTGGCAAACTTGAAATTGTAGGGGCCAAGATGTACTTATTATAGATACTGGGTTGGGGAGTGAGGAAGAACAGAAGGACATTAAAGATCTCTTACATGTTGAGAAAGCTACTGCTCCAGATGAATCAGGTTAGTAATTCTCATGCTTGTGTTACTAGGAGCAGGGGCTACTTCTCCTACTAATACTTTATTGTTCTTTTTTTTTGACAATATTGACTTTGAGGGTACCTCATTGCTGTTCATCTTTACTTTTTAGTTTTCACCATCTATTAAGAACAACCTTTCCTACCTAAAAAAGAAAAAAGAACAACCTTTCCGCTTTCCGAAGTGGTAACACTGCCCTCTACAGCCCTCAGCTGCGAGATCCTTGTAAGGCTGTTGCTAGTTATTTTGGCAACAGTCTATGCTTGCAATATCTTGTTTATATGTTAGTCAGTTTATATTTGTTTATGAATAGGTAACACTCCCCTTGTAAGTTGGCTTGCTGATGACAAACATGGAGGTGTAAGGTTAAAGCATTCTAAGGTCAGTTAATTTGCCCCTTGTACAATTTTGTAGATTATGTTATTGAAAGTTCATTAGTCATAAACTCATAATGTACATTTAAATGTTGTTTGGTATTGCAGACCGTGTCTTCAGTAGAATGGCATCGTAGAGGAGATTACTTCTCAACAGTAATGCCAGCAGATATCCTTTCTCAAAGTTTTTCTTAATGCTGAACTCCATTCTCTTATTCCCAGCTTGGATTATATTTATACATTATACAATTTCATATTTTTTTTTTAATTTTGTTGCTTCTGTTGACATATAGCAAATTTATGTGGCATGCACTAGATATATGACACAAGTATTGGCCCATGTGGTACTTATGGGTGCTTGAGACAATTTGAATGATTGTGTTGTGTTTTTATTTCATTAATAGTCTAGCAAACCTGTTTAGCCAGATCTAAAATCTGGTGTTTTTTTCCTTTCTTTATTGTTACTCTTAAATAAGTAGTTGTCTTCAATGGGGTGGTGCCTTTGTGATTCCCTTTCTGTAGATGGCCATCAAGGGATGTTATTCAGGTTTTATGGGGTTGTAGTTCTATTTTTATCTGGTGTGTTTTCATCATTATTTTCTCACGAGATTATTTACTGACCCAAATCTATGAAAGCATGCATTTTCTAGCCTATTAATTAACTTAGGGAGATTGTATGCACACCTTTACATGTGGTCTTGGGACAGACTTTCTTTTATGTTTAAGCTTCACAGTTCAATTTTTTTCTATAACACTTGAGTAGTCATAACTTGGTGGCATAAACTTAATGTTTATCATTCTTGGTTAGCCTTGTGTATTTTCTTGACTTCCTTGCTACGCCAATCTGGAGCGTATCATATCCATCAGCTGTCAAAGAAAGTCAGTAAAAAGGGATATAATTTGCATGGGCTTGCAGTGTCTACGGCTTTCCATCCGTCGCGTTCCATCTTCTTTGTTGCGACAAAGAAGAATATTCGTGTATACGATTTAGTGAAGGATAGACTTATCAAGAAGCTTGAACCAAATATCCGTGAAGTTTCTAGCATTGCGGTCCATCCTGGTGGTAAGAGTTCTTTTTCACATTATTAGACTTGCTTATTATGACCTTGGTATGCGACCTTGTTTCTAGACCTTCATGTGGCACTTTACAGGTGTGTTAATCTTGGTTTTATTTTGGGTTTTTGTGCAGGCGACAATATCATTGTTGGTAGCAGAGACGGAAAATTGTGTTGGTTTGACATGGATTTCTCATCAAAGCCTTATAAAACCCTTAAGTATGTTTCTTTAATCTGTAAAATTATCTTTAACCCTTAGGGGTCAAGCTATGTACTTCACTTCTTTTGACTTTTCTTCAACCCAGTTCTTTTGGGTTGATAGTTGCATTGTGTTCTTCACTTTTGATTTTTTTACCACAGTAGCTGAACTTTATTTTAGTATAACAACTAAATTGGTGTCTCTAGAGCGCATTCTAATGCATCTCAAATATTTTTTCTAAGAAACTCCCGGTTCATTGTTTGCTTAATTTTCTCTGTAATTAAGAATAATTAGGGATTCTAAAGAATCCACCCGGTCCACCCCCACCCCTACAAGGGCCGGAGATACAATTTCGTAAGAAAGAAATGTCCGGTCGAGTTGAAATACTCAGTATAACATAATGTTAGACTTTTGAATGGGTATGACAAGAGTGAAGTGTATGAAAAATCAAGCTGCTATGATATCTTCTGACCTGAATATTTATCTTTTGGGTGATGTGATGGGGTTCTTTATCTGAGTAAAAAGTTGCTTAATATAAGAGCAAAAACAATAACTGTGCCCATCGTTAACCAAGGAATGTGAAAAAGCAGATAAAGAAAGCTTTTGTCTGGTGTGCAAGGATTAAAGCTCTTAAATATTAAATGGTTTTGAGTCATTTACGGGAAAATTGATAATTTTTATTGTGGATAACTTGCAGGGGTCACTCAAAGGATATCACAAATGTGGCATTTCATCGCTCATATCCTCTTTTTGCATCGAGCTCTGAGGATTGTCAAACAATTGTTTACCATGGCATGGTTTACTCTGATCTAAACCAGGACCCTCTCATTGTCCCTCTGAGAAAACTTGTCAGGCATTCTGACTCCAAAGAAAGAGGTAAGCATCTCAAAAATCTTCTCTTCTTGATTTTGTAGTTTGTTAAGTGAGTCTAGTCTAATGTTAGTCCTACAGGATGAGAGCTCTCAGATGTATTTTAATTTGTGTTGTGTTGCTTCCACTTATACCAGGTGCTGTAAGTTCTAGAAAACTCTGATAATCCCCTAGTTTCATTATTTGGCTTCATGACCAAGAATCAATTGTTAAAAGTAACATTTTTTATGTATATCCTGATTTGCATCTTATCTTGAGTAGGTATAGTGTGTTTAAATTTTCAAATCTTCTTCTTTCTATATGTGGCGCTTGCTTATGTATGACCCGTATGGTTGTGTGCATGTGAGTGAATGTGTGAACTGATGGTTGGTAATTGTAGTCTGAATAGCTTTGTGTAATACACTGGATTTTTTGTAGAAGGTATAAAATATTGTCAATGACATGTCGAGAGGTGCTATGTCTCCAAAATTCTACTTACTGACCAAATCTCTAACTACTACTTTCACCACATCATTTATCTCTTCACTAGTTTGTGGTTTTTCAAGATGTTTTCCTCTTTGCACTGTCTGGAAACAGGTTTTACATTAGTCTAGATTGATTAGGGGTAAAAGCTGTATGTAGTATTATTGAACTGTAAAAGTCTAGGAGGGATACTTGCTTATTATGGAGCTGCTGCTGTTGTATCTGGAGTCTGCTGTATGAGCTACCTAGTTGCAGGTCGGATTGTATGACTTGGTATGAAATGGATAATGACATCAAGTCACCAACTGAGATTCCAGCAAGTGCGCAAGTGCTCAGCCCCTTTCCATTTTATGGGCACTTTATTGGATATGGCCCCTATTAGAGCTGCAGGGCACCAGAGTCATCATGTGGGCAACTTCACATTAGTCTAATGGGTTGTGCTACTGTTCCTGATTTTCCCTGGTGCTCAACATTCTGATATGGAGTATACGATATCCTAATATATATTATAATGAATTAGGGTGAATCTGTCTGACATGCTGAAACCTTCCACATTCTCTCCGAGGCAGGGGAGGTGGGTGGGAATCATTGATGGGCACAATCCGTATACTGTATGTCTCCATGAGTCCCTTAATAGGTTTACTTCATAGAATCATATTCTCAGTGACCGTACTTGTCTACCACTTCTCCGCGTAGTCTTCATATGAAGAAACAATTGAAGACTCCTTTTAGCTCTAAAAGTCATGTTGCTCGATTATTAGCAATGAGATATCAGATACACAACATGCCAGTGCACATTAGTGTGCTCTGTATCATCGGTGTCCTTATACCTTGTGTGCTTTTTTCTTCCTCCCTTTGCTCCTGGTTACTGCTGATTCCTTGCGTTTTCGTAATATCTATTCTTGTATTTGCAGGAGTTCTGGATTGCAAATTTCATCCAAGGCAACCTTGGTTGTTTACGGCTGGTGCTGACTCAGTTATTAAACTTTATTGCCATTAGAATTAAGAATCATAACCTTGTATTGCAATCTCTACTTTTTCAATCTGCCGCCGAAAGTAATGCCAAAGGCTCACTATTTCAGGAACTGATGAGGTCTAATTCTCTAAGCTTAGAGTTACATTTTAGCTTTATCCTCTTTTCTTGTAGAGTTGATTTTGTATTCTCTACTGTGATCCCGTTTTTGATTCTGTGATGTCCCCTTAACTCTATCACCTGTAATGTTGATGTAAAGCTAAAGAATGATATGCATACTTTGATATTTTTCTCTCTGAAAAACTTTTGTTCTATTCTCCTAAGGCTGGAAGTTGGAATGGCTAAGCAAGTTGATTGATCACAGATTCAATTAAACTATTCAAAAATGATACTATGATGCAGTGTATTATGAGAGCAACACGATAGACAAATCCTGCTTTTTTCTAGCCTACCGGCAAACATCGATCCAAATTCCTCAACGTGTTACTTTGACATTACCACTAGTGAGTAGTGACTTAGTGAGTGATACATGATATCTGTGTATTGTAGCACGCTTCATTATTTACGAGTCTTAGGTCTTGATTAATTTTCTAAGGAACATTATTTCTACTTTTTGGGATAATTTTAGGCGAAATCAAAATTTATCTTTTGTAATTGAGCAAGTTTCATTACTATTGTCCAAGTAATTATAGTGACAAAGATTATAAGGAAAAAGCTAAAAAGGGGGAAGCAAGATTATGAACTTGAATTGTAGATGGTGAATGGTGAATTTTTCTTTTGAATAACGATGATTAATAATTGCAAAATGAACTTATACAAAGATCAAGACCACGAGTACCTCACATATTAAATGGAGTATGCATCAAATTATTTCTTTTTCAGCGATTTTTATAAACAAAGTCAATTAATCGCATATGAAAATTGAATCATCTATCTTATAAATTCGCTAAAAAACCTATAGCTATATGAATTATACGTTATCATCAAATTCAATATATGTATTAAGTGTTAGAACATAGTTACTAAAAACTATTACTCCGTGATCTATTATGAGGTTGAAGGTTCGATTTAATCGCAATTTTTTTGCTTTCAATAAACTTAATAAGACCATATTAAAGGGGTTTTAGGACTGATGAGCAACAAAAATGAACTCACTACTCAGAAGAACTCACCGCCTTCTCTCTTACTCCTTTTCCCCTTTTCAAAGGTTCGTTATTTTCATTTCAATGATTAATTTCATTAATTTTAAGCAATTTCTATTTTATTTCATTGTATTATTATCATATAAATTCTTACAGTTATAATTAACTATACAGGAACAGTATACATGTGAATTATACGTACAAAAATCCATGGAATTGTACGGAATGCACATTTCTGAAGAATATTTATAACTTATGGAGTGGAAAAAATGATGGGTTTAGACAGTATAGTAGTTCAAGTGTTGGGATAAAGGCTGGTGATGATGGGGTTGTTCGGTTTTGTTTCGGCGAGTCGCGGCCGAAGAATAGGGGTGGAGGTGAAGGAGGAGGAGAGGGGGAGGTGGTGAAGAAGAAGAAGAAGAAGAAGAAGAAGAAGGTGTCAAGGAAGAGGAAGTTGAATGAGCTGAGGTTTTATCGCCTTATGGCGAAAAAGAAGATGAAGTCCCCTAATCCTGCTGTTAGGATTAGGTATAAGCTTGAGAAGGTAGCTTTTGTTTCAGGGTTTTTGTTGGGTTTGTTTAGTTTGTGATTGTTTGGTGATTTGTGTGTATGGAATTTGGAGGTGAATTTAGCTGGATTAATCTTGCATTTGTCGTCTATGAGAGTCGAGTGTACAATTTTAATGAGGATAAGCATTCTTTGTCATGAGTTTGTTCGTCTAAGTATGTGAAAGTAGGTGTTAAAATGGTATCGTTGTCGTGTTGTTTGGTTTTCGGACACACCCAAAATTGTATATGTACTCCGTATCTTAGTACATGATATTGGTTAACTTGATTGGGAGTCGTCTTTCTATCGAGTTGTACATGATAAGTGAGATGGGATTGCTGTATTTAGTTGTAGCTTGATCACAATGATACGTGGAGCAGGAACTGTTATAGTCGTTAAATAGTTCCCATTGTTTGTATGTCATTGAGTTGGCGTACATGAGTTCAGACAAATGTTGTCTTTGAACATGTATTCTACTTATCTCTAGTTAAGTAAATAACAATATTTTCATAACTCAGTTTAGTTGACGGCATACCCAAATTGTTGTATTTAGTTGTTGCTTGATCATGATTGAATGAGATGTGGAGCAGGATTTAAATTTTTATAGTTATGACTTTGTCTCCATGGTTCAGATGTTATTGAGTTAGCGTACATAATTGCCAACCAATGCAATCTCTGAGCATGCATGCTACATATCTTAAGTAGACAACATATTCAATATTCAAATGGTATGCAGCGGTAGTAGGAAGTGACAATTTTGAGGATATTGATCGTAAAGTTGATTTATTTCTGCTTGCGTGTCTGTTGTTTTTTTGCGCATGTTTTGGGGGGAGGGGTAGGCTGGGAGGGGGTGGTAGGATAGAGGTTCAAGTATAAACTGTAAATTGATTTAATTCTAAGGAGTATGAATTTGGAAGTAATCTCCTCTTCATGTTTCAGCTTCTGAAAAGCGAGATATACAAAGGGCCTGATAATTTAATTGACTTGTAATGCCACTATGCCAGTCTTGTACAAGGTGGATGCTTCTGAGTTTAGATGTCCTTTAATACTTTATTTGGTTAAGTACTTGGTTTATTTATACTCTGTATATAACTAAGTGTGGCACATTAGATTTAGCTGGCCTGTTCGTTTTTTATCCAATATTGAGGATTTGATGCTTATACATCTCCTTAGGCCAAGCGGAAGGAAGAATGGTTGATTGAGAAGTTGAGGAAATTTGAGTTACCTAGGGCTCCAGCTGAAACATATGATCCTGAAATTTTAACTGAGGAGGACAAGTTTTATTTGAAGCGTACCGGTGAGAAAAAGAAGAATTATGTCCCTGTCGGAAGACGAGGAGTCTTTGGTGGTGTGGTGCTCAATATGCATCTACACTGGAAAAAACATGAAACAGTTAAGGTTGTTTGTAAACCTTGCAAGCCTGGGCAAGTTCATGAAATTGCAGATGAACTCACGCGGCTGAGTAAAGGTGTTGTTATTGATATAAAGCCCGACAACACGATAATATTTTACCGTGGGAAGAATTATGTGCAGCCAGAGGTTATGTCTCCTCCGGATACACTGTCGAAGGCAAAGGTAATTTTAATTTTGGTTCTTGTGATGGATCGTCATGTTTTTGCAACAGGGCTGCTGCAATATGGATCATGTCAAATAATTTTTTTTTTATCTTTGCTTCTATTCTTTTGTAGGCCTTGGAGAAGTACAAGTATCAACAGTCCCTTGAACATACGAGTCAGTTCATTGAAAAATTGGAGAAAGAGCTGGAAGAGTATCATGAACACCTTGCTCAGTACAGGAGAGGAAAAGATGATGTCAAAAAAGATGATGGTGGACATAGTTGATGGTAAGCTTTGAATTTCACGTAGTTTTTTGTCTTTCACATGGACAAGCAATCGTTTATGTGTTGATTAGTTTGCCTTGTATTTGAGTTGGTAGAGATAGGTTTAACTAGAAAATATTTTCTCAGCTCTATTATCAGCTGCAGAAATTGTCTTATTTTTGAGATTAAACAAGGAGGTTGTGAGAGGGGAGACTGTGGAACATACCTCTAGTAAGCATAGATTTGGTGAAACTAAAACCTAACAGCTTGGTAGTTTTATCATATAACAATTTTCAGCTATGCTCTTCAACGAGTGTTTTCAAGGTGCAGGCTGGCAGGCTGCAGACTGAAATGACCACATAGTCGTGGCTTCTCAAAGATTTCGCGATCAGTTGCTAATTTTGCTTGCACATGATTTCTTGGCTAATACTCATGCTTAACCTGGTAACTTTGTGGTCTTAGAACTTACAGTCTGATCACTTTGTTTATTTTTGTACTTCTTCCATTTCTTATTAACTTCGCTTTAATAATGTTTGAATGTTAATATCTGGTATATCCTACCATGTTCTATCAACAACATCCTGTTGGATCTATTTATCTACAACTCGGGTACAATTTAAAAAGGTTAGGCATTCAGTCCATGAGATGAATTAATGGTGAATTAGTCAAACAGATATGGAATGTGAAACTTAGCAATTTCAGGGATGTAATTCTGGGATCAAGTCAACATATTAGTTCACTGGTCCTACTAGACATAGATTTAGCTTGCTTTTTAAGACAGCAGTGGAATCAGAAATTTCGATTCTGTCTACCATTGCATAGGAAGATATCTTTTATATATTGGTCATTAGTTTATTCCGTTTCTCCAGACTATATGGTAGACCTGATTCAAGGGATGTTCCTAAACCAAAACTCCAAAAGGCAGTTATGATTCAAGTATTTGGTTGGTTCTTTAACTTCTGTTAATATTATTGCACTCACTGACGCAATCATTTACCCTCTGTTAGCAATGAGTGTCCGTGATCATTAGTGTGTTGGTGAAACTATCTGTGTCGTGTGGCTTCAAAACTATAAGATTGTTTTGATTTAGGCAACATGATACTCTTAATCCGAGAGATTCTTGGCTTTTTGATTATTTAACTGCTTCCAGATCTCTGAGTGTTTGCTTCAATATTTTTTCTTTTCATTCTGTTAACGGCCCTACTTCCAGCAAAACTATCATTGCAAGAAGCATCAGGAAGCCTATATCGCAATATTAATTGCAGTCACCGTTCTTGATGAGTTCTGAATTTGATCCATCCTATGGTATTTGTATATGACTTTAGTCTGACATTAACTTCAGTAATCAGTACTGGTATGATCCTAATTAGCTGAAGCAGCTTAAACCATATTCTTGGAGCAGCCGGGTGTAGTCCCTTAGATTTTGGACTTGTTTCTGCTCATGTGGAAAAGGAGCTAGTATCTTCAACTCAAAGTGTGCAAGTTTAATTAAATTCATTGTAGCATTTTGTGCCTACTTTCTGGTTTACGTGTTTGCTTCTCTGCAATGTGTCTTACCTAATTTCTGGTTTGCATGTTGCTTCTCTGCAATGTGTCCAAGGATGTATGCTGAAGATATATGATTTTCAACCTAACATTACAAAGCTGTACAAGGAACATAATTATAGTTACATTTCAATTTTTACAGTGAAAAGCTTGTTATGTGGTGATTGGTGAAACTATCTGTGTCGTGTGGACTTCAAAAGTTGCAGCACAGCAATCTCTCATTTAACGACTGTTACAGAAGGCACTTTAGAGAAATCTGATTGTTGATGGCCTTTAGATGGTAAGATATCCCTTATAATCTTTTTGTTTCTTTTCTGAACACCCTTCTTTTCTTCCTGTATAGGATATCTGTTTTATGTACTTTTGCGCTTCTTTTTTATAGTGATCAGGGAGGGTTGAACCGTTGAAGACCAAGGCTTCTTTGGCCACGTTTGTTTGCTTGTGCACAGGAAAGAATCAAGTAGTTAAGGACGGAGATGTGATGCTGAAGCTACATCCATAGATGTTACAAGGACAGAAGTCGTCACAGGAGGACACTGGGAACTTGGGAAGTCTTAGATGGTCTCTCTTGCTTTTTGAGGTACACGAAACACGATCAGTGTACTACTGGTGGTTCAGATACTCTTTAGAAGTTGTGGCCATATCTAGATGGTGTCGAGGTCTGGGGACTGGGGTTGAACAATTGACCAGTGGATGAGTGATATTGGCGTTATTGGTTTATTGGGTTGAACAAAAGAGAAGGGACGGGGATGGGGATGGGGATGGGGGTG
>CAAKMY010089867.1:0-12201 GCA_901111285.1 Corrigiola litoralis | reverse complement strand
ATGGACTTGACCAGGTGAAAACAGGTTGTCCTTCAGTATAACCAAAAGCACTGGTCCAGACTGGACCAGGCTTGGGCTTGGCGCCATCAGTGGTGGCGCCAAAGCCCAGCCTGATGCGAATTGGAGGGGTTAACGCGCGGAAGCTTCAATAAGATAACTCGCACCAATTAAATCTCTCAATAATAAATCTGGGAAACTCTCTTTTTGTGGTTTTTGTATGAATTTGACTGAAAATAAAGAGATATGAACAATAACCTAGACCTATAAGTTATTGAACTACGAATAACCCTAGACAACAATCTATGTTATTCCACTAATTTGAATCGCAACTCAAAACTAGTCAAATAGTTAAAGTACCGTCTCAACTAGAATTCAGATCTAACAAGACCCTTTCTGTGAAAACCTCACAAGTGTTTTTTCATTAAACAAAATCTCCATATTACAAAGAAACTAAAAGTGTTTAAATAGGCAAACAAAACGTGTAGGAAAGAAACACTAAAGCCCAAACGAAAGCTTGCTGAAAACGAAACAAAACACGCGAAAACAAACTCGCTCGAGTCGAATCAGTTTCATTCGAGTCGAGCGAAAATCGCAAAACTGCACTGCTCGCTAAACTCTCAGCCTCGTTCTGCGCGACTGAGCCACTCGAATGGCTATCCATTCGACTCGAACTGGGCATTCTCTTGCTTCTTTACCCGATGCAATTCAACCAACAACTCGAACAATAACTCGTCTCTCGAAACTAGAATCATGATCCATCGCACTTGGATCAAATAGTCATACACTTCTAGGCCAACTTGAAGCATTGGATGACCAGAATGAGATGGTACATTAACTGTTTGAGGAAATGCCTGAACGAGAATTGTGAGATGATATTGTGTTATGCCCTCACAGTTGTACTGTGTTGGGAAGCTTTCGAGAAATGATCACTTTGCTCAATTGTTGTGTCTATGGTGTCTGATGCTCTCCATGGCAATAAGTTTCATGGTTAAAAGGATTAAAACCGGTGTGATCACGTCGAATGTGGTGCTTGAAATTGTTCAGTTGACCTGTATGGTAACACAAAGACTTTGATGAGGTTATTTCACGATGAGACTGTTTCGAAAGTAACACTTTTTATATATCAAAGCTACCGTTGTATCGAAATGTGCATCTTAAGTTTTGAAAATAATGTAACTTTGGAACCGTCTCCCAGTGAGCCAGTGAGGTTACCTCATACTGTCATACAAGAGCCGCTAGTATGGCAATCTTGGCGTAAGTAACTATGTTTTTGGTGTGTTTTTGAGCATGAACTATGCGAAAATCGGAGAAGGGTTAGCAAATTTTCGCTCTGGGCACAAAAGTTGGCTGTCTTTGCAATTCTATCATCCATTATTGACCTCTTCTCCGAATGCTGCAGACTTGAGATTTCAGTTAGCTTTTTAGAGACTTGACAGATGGGGTCTTACAGTTTGTGCTCATGGCAAGGGAGGATATTTGGCCAACTGATTCCAGCCTTAGCAGTGTTCTGGCAGTGGAGCAGGGAACTTCAATCAATTCTTTGGTTGCTATATCAGGTTTTGGGAAGGATAGTATTATTACGAGCTCACTAACAGAGCGGACTTACGGAGCTCAACCAAGTTCTGATTGATTAATCACGCCATGAAAATCTTTGGAAGTAAGGCTACATGAAATTCAGCATCTTATAATACCATGAATCATGATAATGGGATGGACTTACAGAGTTACAGTGGTAGTGTTTTTGAAGTGATCATCACCTCCAAGGAACTACATAGGAGAGGTTCACCACCACATTAAGTATCACTGGCAGGGGTTCTGCTAGCTTTGTAGCTATGGAGGTCTTGTTTGGAAGGAACTGCAATAGCTTCGAAAATGGAGGAAAATGATGGTTTTAAACCCTGCTTTGAGCATTAGGCTAGACTTGTCGACTTATTTTCTCTAGCTGGTAGGTTCAGTGAGGCAATGGAGAAAACTGCAATGACGCCTTACGAGCCAAAGTCTCAATTTTGAAAACATTACTTCGTGTATATGTAGGGCATGGACAGGTGACTCTTCCTGGGAAAGTAGCAGAGAGACCGAAGGAGTTGGAGCCGCCGTTATCTCTACCTCACATTGTAGTGGCTTGGATATATGAAATGAGGGGCCAATGGGTGACACGGTTAGCACGAGGAAGCCATGAAGAGGAGTATTGTGAAGAAAGTTGCTGAATGACGTTGAATTGTAATGAACACATTTATGTATATATTCATACGGCAGATACGTTGCAGCACCATTCTGGTAAAATTACTTGATCCATTCTCGGATGACCATGATGCTGATGGAAGTTAATGAGGTCATTATTGATGATGGACTATTGGTATACCAAAATTCCAGCATGATGTGGATCCTTCTCCTGGTGTTGTTGCCGAGGTAAATGGTGCTACTTCTCAAGAAATGCAAACCCGGTACAGACTTTGGGATTTGATGTGGGTGCATGTCCTTTACACATCTTGCACTTGCATGGTCCTACGTCAAGGTAAAATCTCAAATAGTCAAATGGCCTATGAGATCCAACTTTGAATATCATCTTTTAAACTGAATGCTTATAGATTAATATTCGATTTAATATTTTGCATGGTCCTACGTCATTGTAAATATGTACACTTTTGATTTACAGGAGCCCAGTTAGAGCCATGTGCAAGTTTTATGATACCATTTTATGAAGCAAAGTTGAAGAGATAAATTGTTGTAGAATGATTCAGGGAAGCTGCTCACTAATAACTATAAGTGGCCCTGGGATGTGGGGTTGGGATGGACAAATATGTAACTGATCAGCTTGCAGGTTATAGATAATTGGTCAAGTGAACCTGATGTAGTGTCGCTGTTTGGTGTGGTGAGCTTGATGTTAGATATAATTGGTGGACTTCTTGCAGGGTTTAGTTGTCCTGGAGTTGAACTAATTACTCTATCAGAGCATGTTGACATTAAACATACTGCGCAAGGTTTTCTATAGGGGCCTAAGGATGTTTAATTAAGACTCTGCTCTACGAACCTAGATTTTTTCTTTGTTTGAAATCTAAGTTCTTCAGGTAATAGATACCAGAAATTTCAGTAATTTCTGATGTTTAATGATTCATCTGCCATCTATAGCTTTATTTTTTCCTGTCTGAGCTAGACTTGGTGCATTACATAGAAACTTTGAGTGGGTCATAGCAAGTGTATTACCGTTACATTTGCCTAATTATTTGGCGGTAATTCTATCACTGTAGAAATTTAACATTAACATTACCCCCATTGCCTCTAGTTCTCTATAAATGTTCCTGCTCAGGCGGGGGGAGAAGGGGGATTGGGGTCGGTCATCAGATGTATACAGCCTTACCCTTGTTGTCACAGAGAGGCTGTTTCAGTTTGAGCATATATGCGAAATGCCACTTCTATCTGCTACTTCACAACAGAAAATTTTGTGTAGACACTCGAATTTACACTTTTATTCATCCCTTATCCTATTACTATCCAAGTATCTATTTATTTGGCTGTGTTCATAATGCCTGCTTTCGCCCTTGAACAGTTGAACAACTTGCTTCATCTGCAATGACTCAGCCAAAATCTTAATCAATTTGGTATGATCCTTTCTGCAGGCATTCTCTCCAACAATTGAAGTATCTGAATCATGTCTTGCAATACTAGAATGGGGTGCTCTTTCTTAGTTGTGTTGAGTTCAAGAATCATTCTGGTATTTCAAAGGACTTTCCTGGCCTTCCAAGTGCTCTTAAAAATGAGCATGTGGGTGGAGTTACGCTCTTATTTCTTTTCCTTATCCTTTCTAAGGCCAGCTCGTGCTCCTCCCCGAGGACCACTCCACTTCTGCTTCGCTTAAAACAGCCACCAGACTCCAACAAGATCAGAAGAACAACTGGCGCCTGATAACCAAGCAGCAGAGGTGGCAGCTAGGATCGGATTGTCATACACTAAAACTTGAAGAACTTTAATCAGTGCGATTAGAACCATTTGATCTCAATGGCCACTCTATGAATCCTCAGAAGACTCTGGAGGAGACACAAAGGAACATCTCCTAATGCTCTAGAGGAGAAATAGAGAACAACCTCAGTAGTTTGTTAATATGAGGCTTTATAGGAGCCTGAGTCGGTGACTCGGTGCCCATAGTAGACTGAAACCTCAGCTTCATGCAAAAAGGTAACCTTTATTTTTGGTGAAAATTATTTTCTACTTTTCTGAGAATAAACTGGATGACACTGATCTTAGTAGAGAATGGTTGTCTTGTTAATGGAACTTAAACTATGTTCCAAATTACCTACTGTGCTGCCCCTGTTCTAGTAACCGTTTTGTGCAAGTTATACATATCATTGCTTCTTTTTATTTTTCAGATTCTTTTTTATTTCTAGTTCGGAGAGTGGCATGGTGCCCCTGTTATAGTAACAGGTTTCTTGTTCATAATTAAATGTTAATGAGAAGGGACATAACTAAGCAAACTGAAGTAGTGATGTTATATCGCAGCTTATCGTTGCATTTTGGCATAAAACTTTACAATATTATTGTTGTTTTTACTCTACGTACAATGGTCACTCAGTTTCTGAACAATTGAGTAATTGAGTTGGGTAGCTGACAATCAGCTTAATGTTATTTGTAAACAAGGGTGCAGTTCTATGAAAACTTGTTGACACTCATACTTCCAATGTACAAAGCCGACCCGACTTTAGGTTATGGTCATATTGACTATTTTATCTTCTAGGATATGCGATTTTGCGGAAGGGGCTTTTTTGAGCGAAATTATGAGGTTTGTTGTTTCATTGACTATCTCATAAATTTGGTCACATCCTCACAGGCGGATGATCGACTCAGTTATTCGACCCCAAAATTACGTAGTCCTTATGAAAGATAAAGTGGTCACGTAGTATCCAAGATATAATTAGGTAGCAGTACAGTTCCACTGTGATGAAAGAATTTTTTATTTTGGTTTTATTATTTGGAGTGAGGAGGGTGGTTTGTTTGTTTGGGGAAGTGTCAAGTTGTAAATATTATTCTGCTCTGATCTCTATCATGTATTGAGCTCTGGATCTTGAACATTATTATGGTAGCTTTTCTATGCCTGTGTTGGACTGCATAGTGTCTACTTTTACATTAATGAAAAGTGAAAACTAATGGATGCTACCACAGGCTATGTTAAAGAACTTCAACAATAGTCTGAAAATCTGGAAACCTCTGACATATTATTCTCTTGGGATCTTATAACATCTCCTGAGGAAAGTGATGATCATGCAGCTCCTTACTCTAGCTTCTACATAAGTTTTATTTGGGCTTGTGGAGTTAGTAGCTGCTAAACTCCAAGGTTTTATTCCTGATCTACCAACACCTGTCGTTGTTGAAAGCAAATGTGCAGTAAATTTGATTAACCAAATGACTCTGTCAACAGAGTCAGAGTTGACAGATTTGGGTCTGTATAACAGGAGTAAACTGGATACTGGTCATAGTAGAGTGTGGTTGTCTTGTTAATGGTAACTTGATGCATCTGTTCCAAATTCTTCCTACTCTACTGCCCTTGATAGTAAGACTTTTGTGCTACACAGGATCATGAATATCTTCACACCTAATATGTTAAAAATATTTCCCATTTTTAAGTTGGGAGAGGGAAGATAGTGGGTTGCTAGTTTTGTTATGTATAATCAATTATTTAAGTAGAGAGAAGGAAAATAATCAAGCATACTGAACTATTGATGCTTTATTGCAGCCCTACTGTCTCCCTATGTAGCCAAAACATAAAATATTTCTCTTGTACATTATCTGCATTCAGCATACCTTAGATACTCAGATTAGAACTAGGTAGAAGAGAAGAATGTCTTAAATAGCTAAAACATGTGAATAAGATTCCATTTCCATTAACATTATAACATAGGACTTCATATAAATGTCAAAGCCAAGTGTTCTTTGGTGCAAATAATCCTAAGTTCATGACTTTCCGGGATTTATCCGGAATGCACTTTTCTCCTCCGCCAACTACTCTGGAGTTAAGGAAGGTGTAGATGAAAGAATATTATAAACCTTTTGTTTTTTTGCACAGATCAATTCGCGCTTCATCTCTTCAATTCTACAAACATGTGTTTGTGTAATGCAAGAGCAAAATTGGCTGTCTTTTGGTTGTTACTCTTTTTGTTGTTTATATTCAGTATTCTCTTTTTCAATGGAAAAACTTTGTATTTGTCATTTCCATGTGTCTGTATATACATACAAGCCAGTAGAACCTCTGTACATGATAGGAATTAATTACCTTTGCCTTCCTAAAGTGTAGCTTCTGACTTCCTACGTTTCTTTGTTGATGCTAGTTCTGTTTGGTGTAAAGCTATACAATTAAGAGCTTTAACTGTTCCAAAACTGAGCAGAAATGCAAAAACTTCATTGTGATTTCACTCAAGGTAGTAAGCATGGAAGTACAATTAGATTTTCCTCAGTTTCTTTGGTAACTTTTTAAGTGTACAAACTGGAGAGAAACTGATGGAGACATAATGTGTATCTCTATCATGGCTTTGGAGCTGTCACCTAAAGATTGCATAAAGGAGTACAGTGTATACTTATAGAGGCTGACCAGAATTTAGGCAATTGTTCTTAATTATTATTTATTCCGTTACAATTTTGATCTTAGGGAAGTCATGATTTGATTTAAGGGGCTTTCTTAAGCAAAGTTATGAGCCAGTTGTTCCATGGACTAATTCATGAATTGATTCAAGTCCGAATGATGTTCTGAGATATTCAACCACAAACCTTCTATGGTGATTACAGTCTTACAGAAGATAAAGAGGTCATGTTAAATTGAAGATTTCTTTCCTTTTTTCAGGTTATATTTATTTTGGTTTTGGTCTGAGAAGGGTGGCTGGTTTGGGGAAGTGTCAGATTGTAGATAATGTTCTGATGTGATCTCCAAATCTGGTATTGAGCATTGTCACCTAATAACTTAAGGGTCGTTTTTGTACGTCTTCACGAGAGTACGTGGTTTCATGTCTGATCAACTAACACCTGTTGCTGTTCAAACAAAACCGTGCAGTCACTTTTAATAAACGAAAGAATGCAACAATAGGTTTAGCCCCCACGGATTCTGGTTTTTGGAGCAGGTGTAGTACTTCCCAATTTACATCAATATTCATCCTCGACGGAAAAAGAGTGCCCTCAGATCTAGTTTCTTGTGGCTAGTGTACCACTTTTATCAAACTGGACTTGAACATCTGAGAGTTGTTGCATCAGTGGCTTATAAGTAAACACTGTTGCACTGCGCTTTCCATTCAATCACCAAAGCAGTGTGTGGTTCTCCCAGCTGCAAACCCAAGCCTGCTAACAGGACTTAGGAGAACCAAGAACGTTACAGATCATCTTAATGTAGTTGTGTGGGTGGTTTTCCAATAATTTGGATTATCTGTCCCATATTATGTCCCAACCCCTTCTCCTATTGGCAAATATTGTAAAAAACTAATTGAGTTTGATGCAATTAAATTTCTTTAAAGGTGATATCTGTTCAAAAAAGAGATCTTTAGGACACAAGGATCCGAACGGATTTTCCTATGGGTTGATAAGACGTAGATTCTCAAGCTAATACAAGGATGTCGTTGACAAGTTATGGCTGTTTATTGCTGCCTCTGTCTTATATCTTATATTCCATGGTATAATAGTTGTGAATTGGTACAAAATATGTATCTTCCCCTAAAACAAATCTCACATTCATGATAACTACATGCATCAGCTGCAGATCTAAATAATGTGGACCAGCTGTAATATCTTATAGGCAGTATTTTCCACCTTCAGGACTTCTCAATAAATTGATGTGTCATTGTGGATTCTGTTGGTTGCCTTTCTATCCCTTTCCTCTTGGTCTTGGGTGTAGATATTATATATGACTGGCTATATACAGTGATGTAAGTGCGTTTTCGGGTGTCTACCATATATGTCATTAGATTTATTAGTTTAATTTTAGTACTAATTATGGTCCAACACCCCCTCTAGATGCCCTCTCTTTTCCTACAAACCCTGCAGAAGTGGAAAGCAAATGTTACTTTATCAGCCTAAAGGTTCAATTATTGCCTTGTTACTTGATAATGTACTTTATTAATGCTTACCATTATTGGGCATGTAGTTAATGATGCGGGGTAAAGAAGAGCATCAATGTCATGCATATGGGAAAGCACCGAGAAGTTTTAAAGTTTGAAAGGTACCTTAGTTGCCTTATATTTTCCTTAGTGCTTCTGGATTGAAACTTGGTTTTGGCTTTTCTCACATTGTTATCTGCGTTAATGAAAAAACAACTAAGGAGATTCTTGACAGCATTTTCTTCCTGGGGCCGGGAAAGATGCTTGACAGCAATTTTAATTTATACTTGTTGCTAAATTTTCTATTGATCAGCAATATAAAAATTCTGATCTAAAGGATATTTTGCTTTCTTACATCGTTGGTTTCTCATTGTGTAATCTCTTAAACTAGATGTTAGAAGTATAGTTCTGGCATTTTACATTGGCTTCTCAATTTTTTGGTCTGCATTCTGAACATAGATTCCGCTGCGAGTTGCAGAACAGTGTAAGAGTTAGCTTAACTATCTTTACAAAATGCTTTTATCCAGTGAGAGTTCAAAGGCAAAAGGTGTTTTATTTGCTTGCTGACTTGCTGTTATGTTTCTCAAACCAGACAACATAGTTGGTGTGTTGGTTGTCACTAATACAGGAATTAAAAAAGGTGGTTGACTATATTCTCCCCGCTACTCTTAGACATTCTGAAAATAGATGTAGTTACTATTTTAAAACAGTATAATGATATATAGCTAAAGTTCAACCTTGGACTAGACAACTTGCGGATGAAACTCGCAGCTGTTGCTATTTTCTTCTTCATTTCTCTCCTTTTTCTGAAGTATTATTTCTGCCATAACCAGGTCACCAACCCCCCCTTCTCTGATCCTTTAGAAAGTAAAAGGAATAGAATGTCTTTTTGTAGTATGGTCATTACTTCAGAACAGGATTCTTAGTATGGGTTGTTTGTGTACTTTACACATAATATATGCCGTTATGCACTGTAAAATCCCACAGTCATTGTATGGGGTGTATGTGCGAACAATTTACTTGTTTCCCCTCCTCGGTTCCTCATGACTGTTTATGTTTAGCCGATGGAGATTCTTTTGCGACTAAGGCTTTATTGTTGTATCAAAATACGGACTAGGGTCACTAATATATCATTTATCTTTAACTATATCAGTCCGTCTCCAGGAGATTCAACTGTAGTTACTACTTCAAACTGTAGGTAGCCTTCAGAATTAAAAGGTGCAAAATGTTTCTAGTCCATATAGCCTACCTTCTTGATGAAAAATATGAAAATTGCTAGATGACATCTTGGATGAATTTGGTGTCCAGAAAGGATGAATAGCGTGTATTAGGTGGTAGTAGTGCTTGTTCACACTGACTTCTGATCCCTACTACCCCACTTATCATGGATATAGATTGAACCACATTGTTACTACAGTTCCTCTGAAACTTTGGTTCTCTAAATATCTTAACAATTGGCTATTTGAGTTGAGCATAAAATATTTTAGTGATTTTGACCCGCATACAAGTATACAACAAGCGGATTTGCATCTTGCTAATAACTTATTAACTTTCTTAGTCTTCTGCTTAATGGAAAAGAAGCTACTGACTTTGTCTTTTGTCCATGTGATTCATTCTTCACGTTTTCTTTTGCTGCTAACTATTATTCCTAATCATGATATTCCCTACATGTTGCAGTCTTGTCTGCAATAAGACAGAATTTTATTGGTGCTCTTAGAATATAAGTGTATAGTTCTCCGAGATAATTAATAAAGGAAAAGTAAAATTAAGTGTCTTCTCTCATTGGGGATGTTTTTTTTCTTTTTATTTTTTGAAAGAAGGCGGGAGGATATCCACGGAGAAAATATTACATGGTCTAAGACCAATGCTACGCGCTACCACCTCTTCAGATTAAAAAGGATATTGGTAACACCTCTTTGTAATAGGTGGAAAGCATTGGTAGTGTATTATACAATAATTTCTCGTATCTAGGGGATGTATGATACTTGGGCACTTCTATGGTAAAGTACTAAAGTGTTTGAGCAAACATGTTCGCATGCTATTTCTATAGCACACAGTGTGGTCCTGCTACTTATCTTCGCCTTTTCGGATATATATTTGGATCATGTTTGAACTGATTTGATAACAAATAATCTCATAGATTAATTTTTTTTAGGAATCTAATGTATTGCAAAAAAGTTCAAAAGAAAAAAAAAACTTGATTTGTCATGCGTTTGGTATTTGTGTCTCTACATCATCTTTAACTCTCCAAGCGTGTTTCTGTAGCATATTTTGCGCATTGTCTTCTTCGTTTCCCATGTCAGTGTTCATACAACCAAAGTGTCTCCAGGTGTGGGGATTTTGTTTCAAAACTGCATTGCTGTCACACCATCAGAATCAATCTGGAGAACTTATCTTGCTAAAGTTACATTTGAATAATGCTGTCGAGGAGACAATGGCGCTTATCGTTTGGTAAAATGTATCCAGGATTTATTCCAGATCTTTTCTCTATTAGAAAAAAGGGACCTTACTTCTAGTGCTTCCTAAAGTGGGATGCAAAGGAATTGTGTTGCGGTGATTAGGAATTTAGGACATGCAGAGTTCCTGAGTGCTCACTCAATCTGTTCAGTACGTAATTGCTCCCATGAGCATCATTGTGTACTGATTCTAGACCTATTCTCTCACTAAGTTATAAACTATATTCACAAAGTTGTTGCTTCTGTGAGAAGAGGCCACTAGGGAAATTAGAGAATTGATGCGTGGTCACACAATGTGGAATCACGTTCAATTACTTCATTAGTTTACATGTTGGGTCATCTTTTCACTTTTCACTATGAGTATCAGCTGGAGTATTCAGTAATTCAAGAATAAAATGACTTTACAGAGCCTAAGTTCAAAGCCATGCTGTAATCAACGGTATCTACATTTTTGTAGCATAAATGTTATCTTCTTTAAGTCTTCCAAGAACACCCAAGAGTCAGTATTCTTGAATATGACTCTTTCTCAAATTTGTGTAAATGAAACAAAAAACTGAAAAAGAAAAACTATTTTGGTTAGAAGCAGTATATGCAAAGGCTATAGTACAGAAATATATGATTGCACCGCTGTAATAAAATCACATCATAGAGCGAATGTAATGTAATCATTTATGGACGGACGACACAAGTCTCTGCCGATAGTAGTTTACCTACGTTGCTCGAATTCTAATTGTTGAGTAATGGTTGCTTGCTTGCATGTTAAATTCCGAGTGATCGAGCATGTGAATAATTCCTCTCCAGGATCTCATTCCTTGTAGTTTTGTTTTCTTGTTTCTGTTGAAAATATCTATTAGGAACACGTGTCCGTATGTTGCCTGTGACAATGCTGCATCATCATTCCTTGAGGTGGTATAGAACATTGCAAATAATATCCATGCTGATCCACATAATTTAATATTTTGGCTGCTGCGGATTGAACCTTGATTCACAACTTTTGGGGTTTAAGAATTCTGAGGTATGCTGAAGTATATGGGAGGATATGGTGCTTGCGAAATTTGGAGAAGAGATCTTATGTTTGGCCACTTATTTCCATTGTATGTGATACCAAATGGGTTGAAAAAGCAGAAAATATCTCTGTAAGACAATCGGAGGTTGGTCTGCTGCAGGGACAACTGGACAAGTTGAATGTATGATATCTTCCAGCATAGCGGAGCGCCTTTCTGAGAGGGAGTAGTCATATCTATAAAGGTACTAAATTTATAGGGAATTGTTCGTTCTCGTCTACTTCTCTCATTGAAATTAAAGAAAACTGTATCATGTCTGAGTCTGAGTCGAGTGATTGTTCTATTATGTGTGACTGCAGCTCTGCGGGCATTGAGAGTGACAGCAAAGACAACAGAGGAACTATAGTTCCTTATTTTCTGTTTATTCCTGAAGATCATCAGCTGGAGTATACATGAGACTACATAGTACATATAATGTCTCTAGCAGTTACATAAAAGTACATGTTGTATCGTCGACTAAGGCTCTGTTTGGTTTGGGGGGAAATGCCAAAAGGAAAATAATTTTCTTAGTTTTCTTTTGTTTGGTTTGGACAGGGAAAATAAAGTTGAAAAATTGGGAGGAAGAACATTTTCCTCATAGTGTAACCAAATTTCCTTTCTAATACTTGGAATGCA
>CAAKMY010089855.1:160-19865 GCA_901111285.1 Corrigiola litoralis | reverse complement strand
AAAAATCGTTTTATAAAGGTCTTTTTCAACAAAAAACCTTATAACTATCATCAAACATTATGCAAACTTTGTTTTATATAATATATATTTTTACTATTTCCTAAAATTTGATATACAATGTTGGAGAGTAACTCGGCCCGAAGCTACTTTGGCTCAAAAATGACTCGAATGGACCCTAACCCGATCCAAAAGTATGAATGACCCGATGTGACCCGAATCGAATCCGAACTGTTTCGAAGGCTATCATGACCCGAGTTGACCCAAATCCGTCATAACCCGACCCGAGACCGCCCCGCCCCGCCTGATTGACAACTAAGTTTAATTAATTTTTAATGAGTTCAGTTAAGTTCACTTTAAGAACAAAAGTACCTTGTTATAGTATTTGGTAGACAAAATAACATTTCGAAATAATTAAGAGAGGGAAACACAAACACCCATAAACCTATAAACCCATAAACCCACCCCAAACTTGTGCTTGTAACAATGGTGGGTATGATAATAAAGCAGCAAAGGAGTTTATTCGCAGTGACACCACACAAGGTGTCAGTGTGCATATTGGTTCAACTCTATGCAACTCCTGGCCCTTTCTTTCTTCCTGACCTTTTCTCTTCTGTTTCTCACCACAACTCCTTTGCTGTATACCTCTTATCTTTGATTAAGGTAACTTTTTTTTATATGCTTGCTTTTTTGTTTTTAGTGGTGTTTTTGTTTATGTGGGGTTGTTTTGTATTTGGGTTTGTTGTTGTTTTTTGTTTCCTTGAGTGCCCTTTTGGTTTGAGGTAGTGAATTAGTGGAAAAGTCGTGGCAAATTATTAGGTGCTCCCGGGAGCATGTGCTCCCACCCCGATTTCTTGTACCTGTTAGTGTTTTGCTTGTACCTAATCTGAAAAGTTAAAGGAAAAATGACAAAAGGTACAAGAAATTAAAGTGAGAGCACATGCTCCCGGGAGCATAGTACATTTTTTGGAAAGTCGTGGGAGAGACCTTGTACTTTCATCGTAGAAGTAGATCGTTGGCACAATAAAGGGATATTTATTTATGATTTGGCTTGGGCTTGTATGAAGCTTTAGTTGATTTAGCTTTAAGGGAGCTCGTCTACTTTTAAGTAGTCTAGAAAGTCTTGGGGGAGGGCGTTTACTTTTATCGTAAAAGTAGGTGGAGCCATGCTGGCAAAATAAAGGGATATATATCTATGATTTGACTTGGGCTTGTAGGAAGCTTTAGTTGATCACAAATTATCAGAAGAGACCGTGTACTATTATTATAAAAGTAGACAAACTCCTTACAAGCTAAATCTTCTTAAGCCTCCTAGAAACCCAAGTCAAGTTATAGATTTATATGCCTTTATTGGTCTATGGAGAGACCGTCTACTTTAAGATAAAAGTAGACGGTCTCTCCCTAGACTTTTTGTTGGTTGAGTTAGCTTCTTTTATGTGTTAGTTGTAACTGGTATTTGTTTTCGTGGTTATATAAGGAGGTGCAAAGGCCGATGCATTATGGGATTGGAATACAGGTGGTGGGGGCAAACTCTCAACGACTTTACCATTTGAGCTAGCTTAGGTGGCTTGAGGTATTAAATCGGTAAAGCAAAGGCAATGACTTGATGACTCACGTTCTCGGGAGAGACCAACTAGTTTTATAATAGAAGTAGACGAGTTCCCTGCAAGCTAATTTAAATTAGCTGAAGCTCCCTGAATGCCCAAGCTAAATCAGAGTTATATTATCTTTGGTGGCCAGCATCGGCTCTGTCTGCTTTTATGATAGAAGAGACGGTCTCTTTCAAGACCAACTCATGAGTTGATTGTTGCTAGTGGGAATGCATTATAGTTGGGACTTTAGTGTTTTATTGTGTGGTATTTCTTGTAAACATTAGTAGATTGCTGTATGTTCAATTAACATACATTCATGCTGAATTGTTATCTGAGAGTTAAATGAACTATTTGAGGGCCTTTCCAGACAGCTGCTTTGCTTGTTTGTGTAAAGATCGTGACCTCAATTCGGTGGTGGGTGAATGCTGGGTGGTATTGTAGAAGATAAATGTAAGAGATACAATCATATTGATTTGATGTTGAACCAGATGGTGTTCCGTTATCTTGGTTGAGTTCAAACAATTCTAGGTGGTTGTTTGGTTGCACATGGAAATAACAAGAATTTGGAATTCTCATGAATTGCCATATAGTTAAGTTGTTTGGTTACCATAACACCTGGTTCGGAACTTCTCAAGAACTCTAAATTTTCCACAAAATGGCGGAACTTACTTACCTATGGACCTCGAGGTGATTGAAAATTACGGCAAGAATTTAATTACTGCATGCCACCAAACAACTTTGGCTAATTCTTATGAAATACAATTTTACATGAAACAGAAATTCCTAGGCATTGTAAATTCCCAGAGCATACCAAACGACCACTAAGAATGTTTGGTTTCTATTGGCTGTATAAGATTAAGTTGTCAATGATCGAAAGGATTCGAGGAAGTGCGATACTTATTGGTGCTTAAGGCTTTTACTCTATTGATTGTCGGAATGTTAAATTGGTGCTAATACACAATGGTCAGACATTAGAACTTTTGATAAATGGGTTCTGAGGTTTTCGTGAAGGTTGCTTTGAAGTTGTTGAGATTATACTAAAGTGGCTGTACTTTAAGATAGTGCAATGGTTTTCGCTTTGCTGATCTATGTGAGTGTTCTTGGGAGTTGCATTATTGGGATTGAATGGACCCTAAACTCGTTCTCCAGGTGCACATAGAAATTGTCCCTTAGTCTATTGAAGAAAATCTAATCTATAGTGCAGAAAATATGAACATGGTAATAGACGTCGTAGGGCTGAAGCTAGTCAAAACATTCTCAAAGCTGTTTAGAACTTTAGACCTTCTCATATGTTAACTCTGGCAAACAGGATAAAAACACACAGCTGAAAACTAAAGAATTCATCTCAGTAATCGATTATTAAGGACTTTCTTTCCTAATAAAAAAGGGAAGTGCTTTCTTCATGTAGGTCGAGTCTTGAGTTTGCATTTGAGTTCTTCTTTGCTTGAAGGGTGTCCCCATGCTGTGTCTAATTTTGCCATTTATAAGTGTAATGTGAATTCTTTGGTTGGTGTTTGGTGTACCCATGGTTTTATTATGTGTTTTGTACATATGTTCTTTGTTTGCTCCTTAAGCAGAAATACTCTAATTTATTTATCCTTTTATTGGATTTTCAAATCTTCATGTGTCTTTTCTCCAATTTAACGTATGCCCTATTTTATGGTAAAGTCTTTGTAGCACTAGATATTATTGGAATATATTCAATTATTCATTGATCGGGCCTCAACCATCAGCTTAGGCTTTTGGTTGAGTTGGTCGTCTGACATGGTATTAGAGCCTTGTTGACCAAAAGGTCTCAAGTTCGAATCCTAGGAGTCCCCCTTATTGCTGCACAATTGAGTATTTACTCTTGTCTTCAGCCACGCTTGACACTAAATAAGGCCTCGCGTGAGGGGTATAATCTAGGTCTCAGTAGACAGAATTAGTCTGGTAAAGCTCTAGGTCTGGGAAAGCTTAGGCTTTTGGTTGAGTTGGTCCTCTCACAGATATTTAGGCATAGCTAGTATCTTTCTAGTGTTCTTCTTGCACACGTATGTGCATTCTCTTACTGAAACTGCATTGACATTGTATCTTCTTCTTATTTTTGCATATATTCTGAATCCTTTATTTTTAGGTGCTACTACCTTTAGACTTTTATCGTTAAATTATTACTTGAGTTACTTATACTAACACTTACAACACTTTCTATCTGCAATTTTCTATCAGTCTTATGATGATATTTTGGAGCCAAAGCTGGATGAACTTATTTCTCAGCTGAGGGAAATTGCAGGCTTACTCGACCAAAGATTAATTGACAGATTGTCATCATTGTCCCAACCCGATGATTTGTTTAATCTTTTCAGTGAATTGCAAGGTCAGTTGTCTTGCTAGTGCTCTATCTTACTTTCTGTTATTTTATAGGATTGTATTTCTAGAATCCTTCGAGGTATGTTTTCTTTTCTAATCATCTGGTTGTAATATGTCCTTTATATTTATATATTGTGAGTTGCAGATTCTGTATGTGCTGATGCTATTGTTCTCAGGTATTCTGGGGGGCTCTGACTCAAGTGTTCTGGAGGATGATCAGATTAGTCTGGAACCCAGCAGCAATCTTGGAATGTTCCTGCGTCGATGCCTACTTGCCTTTAACGTATTGTCATTTGAGGTGTGAACTAATTTTAATGTGGTCATGAATCTAAAATCTGCTAAATAAACTTATAAATACATTTAACCTCACTGGGATTTTTCATCCAGTCTTTTACGAGGTTTCTTGCTAATGCTGCTTCCTGCTCTGCTGTTATCTCAGTTTTCATGCTTGCTTTCCTTTGAGAATGCCTTGCCTTTCCTTTTCTTCTGCCCCTTCCGGAGTCGAGTCTTATGATGTCTGATCGTCTTCTTCTTCTTCCTTTTACTTTGGACACTTTGTTCTACTAATGCAGGGAGTATGCCATCTGCTATCGGATATAGAGTCATATTGTAAAGAAGTACTTTCTGATTCTCCAGCATTTGATTTGACTCGTTTGGATGATTGTAATGATGAATCTGGGAGATCACTAGAATATGAGAATATGGATCTGGATAATTTTGCATGTCAAGAAGTTACTGAAGAAGTAACAGGAAAGAGCGCTGGAAAAGGGGTTTCCTTCCATCTACATGTGCCAAAAGTTCTTGATGAGTTGGTTGAAGGTATATTAAAGTTGGCTTTATACTGTCAATGTTTATATCTATGAGGCTAATTTCCTGGTAAATATGAATTTGTTATGAGGATCAAGTGTGTTAGTGTCTTACCTTAGCTACAGGCTGCCATTTACCACTATATTGATGTTCTTATTGATTGACAATAATAACTTCGCAAATGCACGTCATAATAAGGGGGTTGGAATGTTTGAATTCGAAATATATCCTAAATCAGAATTACTGTGTTTACTAAGCATCTTTATTTCGGTCACTTATCCAAGACAAGAGACAGGATATTTCTTTTTGTGTTTCTGCTCTCCGCAAAAGGAGGCTTTGCTGTGTCGATGCACACCAACCAATCACTGAATAGTACATTAGTACGGATGTGATTTTTTGCTATAACTTTCGCAGAGAATTTTTTTTAAATCTCATGGGTAAAGCCAATTACGTTTTCTTATTTGATGCTGTGCTTTTGGCAGATTTTTCTGTGGAACATGCAAGTTTACTTTCATAGCATCTTACTGGTCTTTCAAATTGTTTCGCAATGATGATTTGTGACTCCTAAGACCCATAACCCTCTTGATGGTTTCTTAAGAGTATAAAACTAAGTAGTCTGGGAACTCTTAGTACTGTGCCATGTTGGGCATTGTGAAGTCCTTTAATGGATTTGCTAGCTCCTAAAAATTGTACGACTTTTGGTGACAGTGAAACAAATTTGTAAATTTAAGGACATAATTCTGAATGTAGGTATTGAGGTTTCAGTGGCCCTAAAACATGGGGATAAAGGCAGAGAAATGAGCCCATTAATGCTCCCCGGAGTTGATGCTTTAGGTGCACTTGACACTAATCCTGCTATTTCCTTGCGTGCAAACTGGCAAATTCATGGGTACTTGCTAGAACAAGCCGATGAGATTGAAAAGTACGGAATGTTCTCTATCTGCTGTATCTGTTTATTTTAATTCTCGAAATGAAAACAAATCCTTCTTTCTTTTGTGTTTTGTATTACTGTAATCCTGAGTAATATACTTCTGCCAGGCATGGAAGTTCGTTTCCTCTCAACACTCTTGAATCTATTCTGAAGCAACTTCAAAAGTTAGCTCCAGAATTACACCGTGTAAGTTTTGCCCCGGCAAATGGCTCTCAGCCAGATTTTTTTGTGAATGGGGATGGTAGTCTTGGTGGCATCACCTATCCATGATTGTGTTGTAGTTTTGAAACGTATACTGGATCTCCATCTAACTGTTTCCTGCTTCTAAGCAGGTTCATTTTTTGCGCTACTTGAATATGCTGCATCATGATGACTATTCTGGTGCTTTAGAGAATCTCCATCGTTATTTTGATTATAGGTGAGCATCTGAGCGTTTGTTCCTGGAAACCTTTAAGTTTGGTTTTGTCTTTCTTCTTATTCTATATATGGCACGGGCAGCCATACTGTTAAGGCCCTATTGTTATGTTCTTTTATGTTCACAAGTTTAAAACTCTGATCTCATTAGTTAAATTTTAGGTGCTCCTGTCTTAGTGTTTGATGATGATGATTACAGGATGGCTTATGTTATTATTAATATTGATTTGGGGAGCCATGTTAAAGGTGATTTAGGCTTATGATTTATGAGTGGAAGGTAGAATGGCGCTTCATATGTAATCGGTAGAAAGATAGAAAAAAGAGGTAACAGACTTGGGAAGATGAAATGTCACACTAGCAGAAGCCAGCTAGATTAGTCGGTGAAGTTGGAGGTTCTGTCCAAGACCCTGTTTTAATACCCCTTTGGTATCAATTACTTTTTGCACCTTCTTGTAGACCAGAAAAGAGAAAGGCGCCTCACCTAGGGCTATAGATTTTATGATTTTGTTCTTCGTTTTCCTCTTCTATGTAACAGGCGAAATCTTTTGCAAGAAAATGCATTTCCAATTGTGTTAGCAGTGACCAGTATTACACAATAAAAATCAAGTGATGATTAAATAGGCTTCCACCATTCTAAGGAGGAAGAAATCCATAATCTGCTTCCTAATAGATAATTGCTTGAGGGTTTTTTAAACAATTATATTTATCTTGGGAGCCTTAATGAGATTTAAACCATAATATGAACCTTAAGGTCTGAAATAGATACTTTCTCTCTCTCTCTCTCTCTCTCTCTCTCTCTCTCTCTCTCTCTCTCTCTCCCTGTACAGACAGGGAAATTCTCTGTACCCTGAAGATGTTAGTGGTCTGTATAAGGCTGGCTAGATTCACCAAGCCAACAAAATAAGGAATGTCTTAATATATTTGGGCTAACCCATCAAGATTGGGTCAATGATGGAAAGGTAAATGTGCTTTTAAAAAGGTTTTCTTTTATAGGATTTAAGATCTTTTATTCGGTAGCTAGAGTGGAGTGCCATGCCCAAAGGTGGGAAGTTTCTTAGGCAAATGTCCTCAATAGAGACGAAAGAATATAGTTGTAGCTTAATCTCATTCCATTGGTGTTTCATATACATTATTGTATTTTAAATGAGTGGCTGCAGCGGGTGATGATGCATTGTCTTTTCAATTAAAACTTTGTCTAAGCATAGTGTTATCAACTTGTTTGATTAAATCTTTGTCCAACTTTTTATTTCTATGAATATTTTCTTTTCATGTCGTTGTTAGCCTGAAACTAAAGTGAGCAGGGATGGAAGATATTTGGAGGTAGGTTCTTTGAATAGTGAGTTAACATGATTATGATGATTACTGAAGTGCAGGGATGGAGGGTTATGATCTTTGTTCATCTTCTTCCGATGGCAACACCTTTGGGAAATATGAAAATGCTTTGTTATGTTCTGGAATGATGCATGTGCACTTTGGGCATCCCAAATTAGCTCTAGAGGTAAATTTTGATTAATCATACCTGCCTAATGGAAGTTGATACGTTCTTGAAAACTTATTGACACAAAGGCAGGAAAAGAATTAATAATAATTTACTTACCTGTTTCTTGGGAATATTCAGGTTTTAACAGAAGCAGTGCTTGTATGTCAACAGGTAATATAGATTTTCTTTTAGCTTAAGATGTGATGATACACAATTTTCTGTTTAGTTTATTTACTTATCTTCAAATTAAGTTTTCTTCACCCTTTAAAGTCTAAGTACAGTCAACTGGGTTTTCTTTGTGCTATAGTTTTCAGGATATAGAATACAGATGATATAGCTAGAGTGCAGGCGGTTTCCACAGGACACTTCAGCATGAGGCCAATTTCAAATGATGATGGATAAGCTACTAAAATGAAAAAACTCTGCTCCCTGAAGCTAAAAATTCTATCTTTAAATAGTTCAATGTCTAGTTACCTGTCTCTCTTAGGAAGTTTTTTCAACTTCTCTTAAACCATATACACTAGACTAGATAGGACTTTTCATTGTTTATCTATTCTGGAATTTGCTTACCTTTTCAGAGTGTTTCTGTTGGCCTTTGGTCCTGTGTCGGGGTCGGTTAGCAGGACAGAAAGAGGAAAAGAGAAGGAACCGAAACATGGATTTTATTTTATTAGTGGACTTACTTCTCTGTGTTGGTTTCCCGTCTTAATCAGTCACAGCTCATAATAATTATGTTCATTTGTTAGTGGCATGGCAAATCTGTTAGCTATTGGCATCATTAAATCCAAGAATTATTGGATAAGCCGATCACTGTGATGACAGTTCTAGCAAATATCAACTGGTATCTCTTTTCTGAAACTTGCGTCAGTGTCTATCTGAGATTTTCTGTTAGATTTTAATTTTTTCTTCTTTGCATAAGTGATACCCGTAATTTTGAGGAAAGAAAATTTGAAACTGTCACCACAGTGTTATCACTGGATATCCGAACCCCATATTCCATCCATTGTTCTGCTTTGTGGGATATGGTAATCTACCTTGCTTGGCTTCTGTGTTATTCAATAGGAATATTCTCAGGGCTTTCTCTATGCTGTCTGGTTGGCTTGCAATCTCTTTGCTATTAGTGTCCTAATTATTGATATACAGACTATTAATAACTTTTTGATGGGACATTAACCTTACCATAGAAAATTAAAAAATGTTTTATGAAACCTTAATGTCATGACTTAATGAGCTTGTAAACTAACACAGTGCTAGTTTCCTGCATAGATGGGAATCACCTACTGATATATACATCATTATAGTAACAATATGCTTTTCCTAAAAATCAAAGCCCACGAAAAGGGAATTGAGTTGGCTTCGGTATTGGGCTTTAAAAGGATAACACATTAAACTAATCCATGTGCAAAGAACTTTCTACTCACATATTAATTGATCTCTTATCACAAGTAGGATATGGTCCTTACAGCCTGCCTAAGGCAAGTTATCTGCCCAACCTAGAATAATCGACTGCTTCTTGATTGGTTGATTCTGATAATACACTCCACTTATAAAAAGAGAATTGTGTGGGAAGTGAGCAATTTGTTTAAGGATATCTGAAATAGTAGGCCAACCTTTATGTGAGATGGAGGGGATGATGGTTTGTTGCTGATTCTAAACCACTCTTCTATTTCTTTAGTATTATAGCATTTAACTGCAATGATGACAAATTTGTTTCACGAACTGTTTGATTATCTTGTTTTCTTTCCTATCATATTTATAGACCTGATCTTCTTATCTATTCTCATGCAGCAAAGCAATGACACCTGTCTTGCACATACTTTGACAGTCATATGCAACTTGTTGTCGCAATTTGGTATAAGAAGTGCTACAAGAATTCTTGGATCATCGTATTCTCCTATGACCAGCATTGACTCCTCCTTAACCATCCACCAACAGTTATATGTGCTCTTAAGAAGAGCTTTAACTAGATCAGAAAGTCTAAAGCTGACGTCATTGGTGTCTACCAACCATCTTGCTATGGCAATGTTTGACCTGATGGTGAGAGTTTGGATACCAGCTAGTTTATTCTTTATCGTTTTGTACTTGCATCTTCCATCCACCAGTGATGTAATGTGCTTTCTCTATGCTTAATCGTTTTCCTAAAGATTTTTAAGTGTTGCTTATGCAGATATTTCAGATGTAGCATATTGTTTATTTTGTCAGTGAGGCACGAATGCACGATCAATAGCTTTGAGGTTCTTTAATTAGGACATTGACAAGTTGGAGAGCAATGATTTAGGGTCCAGCATCATTTTTTCTGGATAGCATAAGTGAACTGGAATTCGAGATGGAAAAGAAAACTGCAGATTGAAAATTACAAACTGTTTTCTTGACTAAACACACCCTAAGTGTGTTCAGATGTTTCATGAGGTGCCTTTTTGATATGTTGTATATTGATTTTGTTTAGTCTGATAACCTAGTTGAGCTTCATCTAAGTCCTAGTATTTGAGTATGTTCCTAAAGTGAAGTTACTGCACTTCTCTCCTTATGTTTGTTGCTATGGTCACCTGTCAGTCAGACTTATTCCTTTCAGCACCATTCGGTAGTCTGCCGGCTAACCTGGTTACTGTATGTTCCTTTTAAAATTGTGGATTTTATGATGCAGTTAGTGTATAGTTGTATACATATGCATTTTGTTGTTAACTGTTACCTCATACTGTTGTTTATTGTTACATGCAGCATGTGCAAAGACCTATGCTGTCTTTCGGTCCAAAAGCTTCCATTAGCCTTAAAACACGCCCAGCTGATGTTTGCCAGGTACCACGGTACACTTTCAGTGACTTCGACTTTTGAGATAGTACATCACCTTCCTCATCAGCATTCTTCTTCTGCTCTTTCCTGTAGGAACTGAGATTAAGTTCTCATGTGATCAGTGAATTCAGCAGTGAAGGTTCTGCAGTAACTCGTGATGGCATTTTTGCTACTACATGGCTTAAGAGTTCACGAAAAGCTATGGGTCCCGTAATGATAGATCCAGCCAGTGGTTCAGGGAATAATACTAATACTATTGAGTTTTGTGCTCAGCGAAACTCAATCCCTAGCTCTGTGCTGCAGTTACTTGGTTCTTCATATTTACATCGTGCCACAGCATGGGAGATTTATGGCAGGTCAGGTTTGTTGGTGTCTCACTACTTTTGGAAACTCCATGTCTACATCTCTCTTTGCCACAATGCTAATTCTGACAGTAATTTGATCTTTTCTACACCATCTGTGTTTTCTTCATGAATCCTGCTTCAGCACCTCTCTTGCTAGGATAAATGCTCTTGTTTATGCCACTTGCTTTGCTGATGCTTCAAGGTAATCTTTGTCTTGGTTACTGTTAATAATAATATAGCTCATTCTATGTGAATATCCTGTGTAATTGTTTTCTGTTCTTTGTTATCTTTCGGCTATATCAGCTTGGACAATCTTGCCTTAGCTTCCGTGAAGCTTGTCCAACATCTCGCAGCATATAAGGGCTACAAGGGTGAGGATGCTTTTTGAAAGTTCTGTGATTTAATCTAACTGAATTTCTTTTCTATAGTTTATATCTGGGGTATATATATCTTCTGATTCTTGTCGTCATTATTCTTTTTTTGATAATTGCTAAAATACCCAATTAAGAAAATGTCATCCTTACATTCATCTATGTTTTCTGCAGAGGCATATGTTGCATTCAGAATAGTTGAGAAAAAGTTCCATGTCAGCTCAAAATCACGAATTTCGTTGTTGAAACTTCAACTTCTCCATGAGCATGCTTTGCATAGGTGTGTTTTGTTAGGAACAGCTGGCCTGGCTTTGTGAGCTTTGGGTCATAAGTAGTTACGAACTAATGAATCTAGAATAGAGCGTTTTCAGATGCTTATTTGGTTGCCCTTTTGGACTCTTATACAGAGGACATTTGAAGCTTGCTCAACAGCTATGTGATGAGCTTGGTGCTTTAGCTTCCTCTGTGACTGGTGTTGATGTAGATATAAAGACTGAAGCTAGCCTTCGTCAAGCACGGACCTTACTTGCAGCAAACCAATTTAGCCAGGTCTCAGTCTCCTTTCTTTGCCTCAGTCTGGGAGACCTTATGCTATTGTCTTTATAAAATGTGCTACTTGCAACTTCTTGTTGATCTTCTATTCTAATTTTACTGCTGAGACAATGGTCATTTCCATTGTCAATGCTCCACATGTTGGCGATTTCTAAATATTGGTTCGGTTACACAATTTGAAGATGGAATCAATAGCAATATGTGGAAAACTCAGAAATGACAATGCACATATCCCGTAGTATATTGGTCTTTCATAGAAGTGGACTCTGATTAGTGCATTAAAGAAGATGGTAATGTCCCCCATCTTCTGTTTGTTCATGCTGTGTGTGGAACAACTGTAGAGGAGACATGGGTACTCACTGGTGTCAAATCACATGTATCCGGAGCAGGGATACAGTGGTGGTGTAGGGTCTTCACGTGACATATATTACACTTATGTATTAACATAATGCTTTAGAAAAACGGAAAAACTAAAATGATAATAAAGGGGACAATAATATAAAATATGATTCTAAAACCTCTTGAATCTGCTCTCCCGACCGGGCCATTCCCTACCCCATTGCAGAGGATCTGTCAGAAGTTTATGATCCGCACATCTTGCTACACAGCTGACTTGCTTCCCTTCTGTCTCTTACCTTTTTGGTTCTTTCTCCCTTTTCTTCATCTCCCTCTTTCTTTATTCTTCAACAAGACATATTTTGAACATTGGTCTTTCCCACGATCACTTCTTGGGTGTCTGGGATTGGAGTAAACGTTGTTGAAGCTAGAATGGTTAAATTCTGAATCCCAGGTTATCCTACTCATGACAGAGGGCAAACGGTGAAAAACACCACCAATCCAAATCAATTGACTACTGAGATCTATAGAGGGAGGCAACAACACCAGGTGCCTCTTATATTGTTGAGTATATTCTTGGAGGAGGAAGAAAGGAGGTTGTGATGGATGAAAAGGGAAATGTGGTGGTCGCGGGGAGATAAACCTTAGGTTCGCTCACTACCAGCTGCAGAGATGGTAGTGTGAGGAAGGATTTGGGAATAGGGAGGCTGAGAATCTCAGGAAGAGAAAAGTAAGCTGTAGAAGTTAGAGGATGTTGTCTCTTTCTCGTTAATGTCAGATTAGACGAAGTTTATTAGTGCCCTACTGCCCTCAATAGGGGCACTAATTTTTTTTTTTTTTTAATAATTTATTTGCTTGCCACATCCCCAATTTCCACCTTTGATACTTATGTAATTTGTTGCACTTTGTTGGTGACACTCTTATAAACATGTCATCCTTCACTTTCTCATACTCTTTTCTATTTTCCTTTATTTGTTCATGTATTTATTCTTGTACTTCCCAATAAATATTATCTGGACAATATTGTTATAATTTTAATATATTTTTTTTACAATTGTTTGATTATTTATATTTTTTCTGTGAGGTTGGAAAACTTTGTATGTTTTTTTTAGAAAACTATAATATCAAAACATTTCTTTATTATAGAGGACGAAAAAACCTGAATTTTTTCGTATTTTATAATTATTTTTTTGAATTTTACCAAATAAGATTTTAGCTATCATAAAAACAATTGTAGAAGGCACAACACATAATTCATCTTAGACAATGGGAACAAGCCAAGTGGCATTTTTGTCCCCCTTGCCCCTGACTACTGAGTTTGAAGAAAGGCATGTGATGACTTTGTTATGTTGAGTTCCACACCACTTTTTAGCTTTCATTTTCCTCTCTTTCCAACATGAGAACGCGTGCCCCTCTTGTTTGAGAGGCACCAATGGACACGGTCTCAGGAAACACGTATAAGGATAGGGGGCTTTTTGTTTTATATATCCCCCCCCCCCCCCCCTAAAAAGGGAATTTGAATGTCTAAGGGTAATTTTTTTTGAAGAACACTATAAGTTGATAACAAATTTGCCATAGTAGTAGTCTAGCAGATTATATTCCACTCTTGTACTGAATGCATGTTGGTTGCTCATTCATGCAACTATGTACTTCCTCTGTTTCTAAGTGATTATTATGTCCACTGGCCCTCTTTGCTCTGATGGCTTTGTAGTGGACTTTAAAGCCCCAGGTCAAAAATTCAAGGGCTAGTAGCAGCAATCAGCAGCAGCAAAAAAATGATTATTAGGTCCTATCCTGATCTGCCACATATGAAATTCTAAATGTCCAGTTTATACTTCACTAAAGCCAGTTACATCAATTGAAACAGAGGGAGGAACTATATTACAAAAGTGCGGTGCAGTGGCGAAAGGGTATTATTTACCCTAGCATCCCATATTAGGATATGCAAAAGTTTGGAGATGCACCCTACATAAAGTCTAATTCTAGGAATTCCAGCAATAGCCGTGAAATTGTAGTCTATTCAAGTGTTCATAGAGCTACTCTAAGCATAGATGTCGAGATGCTGTGCATTCGACGCTATGAAGATAAGGTAGTTCTGGATTACTGTAATCTAACTCGATACAATATAGTTGTGAATGATTGGATGCAAAGAAATTTTAGTTTATCAGATGGGTGAGAGCTAATGAATCTGGTTATATTTGTATTGCTCTAATTGAATAAGCGTGGTTTTAAACGATGTTTTAGAGCATATGTTACATATATCACTGCTACCCTCAAACGTCATCCTTGATGCAGGCAGCAGAAGTTGCACACTCCTTGTTTTGCACATGCTACAAATTCAATCTGCAGGTGGAAAATGCATCTGTTCTACTTTTGCTGGCTGAAATCCACAAGGTATTGGATATGCAGATAAAGCTATTACTTATGTAGCATGTTGTCATGTGAATGCGGCTCTTTGATATTCTTCTGGTCCAGCATCATCTATATGCTTTGATGTTGTCATTAATGAATTCCATTTTTTGTTACAGAAATCAGGAAATGCTGCTTTAGGCCTCCCATATGCCTTGGCAAGCATACTGTTCTGCCAGTCATTTAACTTGGACCTACTCAAAGCATCTGCGACTCTCACATTGGCAGAGTTATGGCTCTTGTTTGGACCAAGTGAAGCAAGGAGAGCACTGTCCCTGCTTCATGGAGTATTCCCAATGATTCTTGGTCATGGAGGTTTAGAGCTTCGTGCGCGAGCACACATAACAGAGGCTAAATGTCGTCTCTCTGATACGAATTATTCAGGTGTTTCACGCTCCCTCTTGCTCTCACTTTACGAGTTGTGGAATGCATTTATGTCAATATAGTGCATATTTAGGGAATTAAATGTATCAAACAATAGTAATATATTATATATGTATTAAGGTTTCCATATATGTGCACTAGTTGGAATTTTTTGCCAAGATGGCTATTTGTCACATGTAATGATAATGAGAGAGTTTCTCCAGAAAAAGAGGGTTGAGGGGCGCAGCATGCTAGGAAACAATTTAAATCTTCGTTATTTGGCCTTTTTGTTTGCTCTTTTGTTTCACTGTTTTGGAGGAGGTAGTGGGCATGCGAAAACCAGCTTTTTATTCATAGTTTAGTGCCAGTGTCGTGAGCTAACTAGCTATCTTAGTTCTTAGTGGGTACCTTAATGAAATATGACATTAGCGGTTAGCAGTAGCCTAGCAAGCCACAGATAGTGTGACCTGTCGAAGTGCAGATGTTAGTAGCAAGACATAGGGTTAAGTTGGTAGGGATCATAAGAAAACAGGTGACCTGTAAGTTGACTAAATCTGTTGCCTTCAACAAGCTGAAGCATTGTCTCACGTTCATCCTAATAGACTTTTTTTGGGTAGGGGACTTTATAAGGAATTTTAGTTTTCAAGGTCTCATTTATTTATGTAAGATCTTTGTTTGGTTAAAATGAGCTGGGGACTTTTCAAAACTCTTAGGAATCTTCAATTGGATAAAAATCCCTTTCAAAATGACACCTATTCAAGTGTCATTTCTAAAATTGCTGTTTTTAATTTGTTCTTTGGAGTTTCCCCTTCAATGGAAAAATCCTCTCTTCAAAGTTCTCATCAGAACGAGGAAACTCTTCTAATGAAGGTTCTTTCGAGAGCCTTCATTTCAAAGATCCCGGCCTATCCAAATGTTAGAGACAATGTTGAATAAACAGATTAGGGAGCAAACGAGGTACTTGTGAGTCTTTGACTATTTTACCTAGAATCTATTGATAACACTAGAATGATTTGACTAGACGTTTTCATCATAGTTTTGCCACTCATTGTGTTAAATAAAAGGACAAAAAAAAACGTCTGTGCTTCATATTTTCACCAGTTGCAGAAGCATACACTTGGTTAAAGCTTGTTGCTGATCTGAACTTTCAATGTTGGTTTTAGTTTGTCAAGAACCAGAAGACGTGCTCGACCCTTTGAAGGAAGCCTGTAATGAGCTCGAACTTTTACAGGTGAGCGCTCTTTGCAGTTTCATTATCATTTTTACTTGTGCAGTGCTCAGAGGCAATGAAATTCCGAATTCTCCTTGGTGGCACAGTTCATCAGTGCCGATCTGCAGTATTTTCTGACATGAGTATTGGACACCTCTGATTCAAACACATGCTAAATCGTCATTTACCTTTGCATGATCCCTTGCAATATGTGCCCAACGCTTCTGTCACAGTAGTCCAAAATTTCATTATAAAGTTCTTCAAGTCCAAAAATAATCTGTATGTATTGTACTCTGCAGTATCACGAGTTGGCTGCCGAGGCGTTCTATTTAACAGCCATGGTGTACGACAAGCTGGGGAAATTAGAAGAGAGGGAAACAGCTGCAGCCTCCTTCAAGGAACATATCCTTGCTGTGAGGAGCCCTCAAGATTTGAAAGATGTCTTGTACACAATATAGACAAACAGTTATGGTATTTCCTCTTCGCTAGTCTAATTAGGGGAGGGACATTTTGTAGTTGCCTTATGGTCGTGTATGTAAAATGATAACTTTGTTACTCTGTAATTAGCACAGTAGAGTTCTGTGTTATCTTGTACACGCATTTGTTACCACCTTTGGATCGTTGTATATAGCTAGTAGACTTGCTGCCTAGTTACCTGGCAGGACTTCACGCTGAAGGCTAGCTTAAAAGCCATGATACATTACATGCAAAACCATTTTATTTACATAGTCACAGTTGCCATTATTCACTTAAGATAGTAAACCAAGCCAGCGGCACAGCATAGAGCCCATACACCACTCATTTACACGGGAGTCAGGGAGCTATTCACAAGCTACTTGAGAAAACAGTTTTACAGGCTACCATAACCAATGGAGCCGTCATCTATCATCTATGCAGAAACCCTACCTGCACAGAACCTGAGGGTTCCTACATCATCTTTAGCTGTCTATCTTTAGGCGACATTGATGCTCCTGACATTCTTCTGAGCCTCTGGAGTTTCTCTTTTTGGGACCACCACAGTCAACACGCCATGCTCAAGAGTGCACTTGATTTCGTCCATGTTGGCATTCTCTGGTAGCCGGAATCGCCTCATGAAGCTTCCTCGACGACGCTCTGTACGGTGCCATTTGTCTCCGCCAGACTCTTCTTGCTCCTTAGTTCTTTCTCCACTTATTTGGAGTATATTGTTGTCTTCAACTTGAACTTTCACCTCCTCTTTCCTCACCCCTGTGAATATTCATGTACGAAGAATAAGGTTGTCCTAGCTTAGCCAAAATAGATCCTATTAAATTGCATGTTGATGAGAATATGGAACACAGCCCTATCGCACATCCTATAGCCACAGTTTCTTCTTTTGCTCTCATTTTCTATCGCTTAGTACACAGAACAATTAAATGACTGTTTTGACGGCAAAGATAAACTAAGTGAATAAGATGAACTTTGCCTATTCAAGGTGGAAGAAAGTGGGCAAATAGCCAAATACTAGCTAATTTTATCTGTTGTTTTGATCTTCTTCTCTCATGCCCGCATAACCTTTTTATACATAATAGATAGAGTAACCATATAGCACACTGTACTCTTAAGATGCATGAACAATTTGAGGTGATTATTGAGTAGGCTATTAAGTATAGTATCATATTATCATGGTGCTTTTATACGAGGGATGTCAGATAAGAAGGGACTTAACCAGGTAAATCAGCGTGGAAGATATGGGCAGTATCAGTTTCACGCCAGTCAACGTGTGCATGAGCTAAAGCAGCTGTGTCATCATCCGAACCGCGACCACGGTTCACAAGACCACCGAACCCAAAGCTAGAGAACGGGTCCCAAACGTCCATGTCTCCGAACCAGGGGTCACGTCCACCTCGTCCTAGCCACGGTCCCAAAGAAGCCATCAATCCCTTAAGCTAAACTACCTCAAAGTTCTTTATTAATTCACGTAAATAATAATATTATTATACAATGTACACCATTATATATTCCCTCCGTTGTAATTTATTGAAGAACTTTGAGACTGCTTCTTTGATCTCCACGTAGAACTTAAGGCGGTTGTCTACAAGTTACGTGTCTCAAACATGCAACGTGCTAATCTAGTTAGGCAGCCCTTTGGATAGGCGTACATTTTCCCGGCTCAGAGCGTTTAGGCATCTCATCAAACTTATCCATCATCGGCCATTTCTTTGCGACTTAATATAAATAAATAGGATAAAAATGATTTTATAGCTCTTTTAGCTATGTTGCATGGGATAAGGCAAGTGTAGAATAATCGATGGAATATGATTTGTAATTTTTTGGAGCCCAAACTTTTATTTTGTTAGGGAGAAAACAGAAGATTAAAGTGGGGATTGAGCCTCATAAGTTTGCTCAAACGTGAACTCAAATCCTGTATATTTTCAATTAAATAATTAAATCCTATATATTCCACAATGTGAAATCAAATCCCTATATACTTTTTCGGCCAAGTCCTCACCAATATTTTACCAATGTTTATAAATGAAAAATGTAACATCATACCTAATAAAAAATGTAACATTGTACCAATTTTTTTTTCCTTTTGGAGGCTACAATAATCGTTATGGTAGCATTTAATTTTGTGTTTTCTTTTTCTTTTTATCATTCTTGTAAGATGTCGGTGAGGAATTAATTATAAAATTACCTCGGGACCTGATTTCACATATTGTGGAATGTGTGAAGGTTAGTTATTTAATTGAAAATATAAGAGGCTTGATTTCACGTTTGAGCAAATGTATGGGGCTCAATCCCCACTTTCACGGCAAAAGAAGGAACAACCATCAACATGAAAGTAACTAAATAGCTGAATGATAAACTCTAAATATCTGTTTGACCTAGTTTTCGTAAAACTATTTAAATTTTTTAAAATTAGTTTATTTTGAAATTTTTTTTTAGAATTTTTTTAAAGTGTTCCTACAATTCTTTTCTTGGGGATATTGGGGATGTTTTGTCGAGAGAAGAGGACATTTTTGTTGAATTGGTCGAAGAAGGACTAAGGGTGAAGATGGAGGAATTGAGGATGAGGAGCGAAGCTATTCATAAGGATGTAGGTGATGTAGGTGTTGAGAGAGGCGTATAAAGATGTGAGAAATGAAACATGAGGGGTGGGGGTGGGGTTATACGAGAGAAAGGGAGGGGGAATTTTGAAAAAAAGGTTATGTGAAGGGCACATGATATAAACAATTAAATGCCACGTATGTTTCAGGTCACCTGAAAGTCGTACTCCGGCAACATGGGACTGTTTTTGGAATAGGGTACCTTAAGTACGGATTATTCAAAAATAATCGATTGTAGGGATTATTTTTGGAAGAATACTCAAAGTACAGATTACTCTAGGTAAATTTTCCTTTTATAAATTAATAAAAAATATTGCTATTGATTATAGTTATATTTTTAAAAAATTCCTCCAGTTTAATAGACACTATATATGAAAATAAATTGACAACGAACCTAAATGAAAATAAATACTAATTTTAACCCCTTATATCTAATAGTTAATATATAAAGCAGAAGAATTTCATAGCTTTACATCGAGTCCAATTATTTTAGGAGTCTTTTAATGTATTTTAGGAGTTTTAATTTATGTTAGGAGTCTTTTAGTGTAGGTATTTGATTACTATAAGGACTATTCTGGAGCTCTACATCGAGTCCAATTATTTTAGGAGTCTTTTAATGTATTTTAGAAATTTTAATTTATGCTATGAGTCTTTTAGTGTAGGTATTTTATTAATATAAGGAATGTTATGTAGGA
>CAAKMY010089844.1:0-11812 GCA_901111285.1 Corrigiola litoralis | reverse complement strand
GTATTTGTTCGAATATATTGAAAAGAGCGCATTAAGTCGTACATGAGAATTCTTTTTATTTGTTAGAATATATTGAAAATACCGCATTTAAGTCGCATTTGAGAATTGAATCCCCAACCTTCCTAGCTTGTTTTTTGTATTTGTTCGAATATATTGAAAAGCACGCACTAAGTCACAGATAAGAAAAAATTTATATGATAAAATATACTGAAATTAGCACATAAACTCGCGGTTGAGAACTGAATCCCCAACCTTTCGTAGCTTGTTCTTTGTATTTGTTCAAATATATTGAATATAGCGCATGAAATCGTAGATGAGAATCCTTTTTATCTGTTATAATATATTGAAAATAGCGTATTAAGTCGCAGATAAGAATTGAACCTTAACTTGACGATATTTGTAGTTGTTCATATCCTTTGTATTCATAAATTGATATGTTGAAGTTCTAATTTGCAAATGTTGATATTATTTGATCAAGTGTGTGTGCTCATTTATATATATGCTCTGTATTTGTCCACTATATTGAATACAACGCATTAAGTCGCAGATGGGAATCCTTTGTATTTGTTAAAATATATTGAAAAGCGCATTAAGTCGCATTTAAGAACCGAATCCCCAACCTTCCTAGCTTGTTGTATTTGTTAATTTATATTGAATATAGTGCATTAAGTCGTAGATGAGAATTCTTTTGATTTGTTAAATAAATTAAAAATAGCGCATTACGTCGCAGTTGAGAATCGAATCCCCAACCTTCCTAGCTTGTTCTTTGTTTATGTTAATTTATATTGAACAGCGCGCACTAAGTCGCAGAAGAGCCCAACCTTCCTAGCTCATGCTTTGTATTTGTTAAATTATATTAGCCATTTTTGCATTCAGCTAGAGCCCAGAGTTGTAGAAAATTGATATCCTTTGTTTGATTAAGCTTGGTTGAATTCGAGTATGTAGATAGTATCCAAAATTGATATTTTGCAATTGTTGATATTGTTTGATCAGGTGTGCTAATTTATATATATGCTGATTGATTGCAGATAGCTCAAGAATATGCTGCTTGTATCGGTTTAGCAGACCGTACAGTGGTTAGAGTTCGAGCTCTCCCTAATGTGCCTAAGGCTACCCTCATTACGATTGAGCCCCTTACTGAAGATGACTGGGAAGTCGTCGAGCTCAATGCTCATAGCGCCGAGGATGCTATCTTGAATCAGGTTGCTTGTGCTTTCTATTATCATCAATGAGTTTGATTGTGTTGTTTAGGGTGGTTATAGTTGTACTGGTCTGATGGAGACTTTTCCGCCGTTGTAAGATTGACGACCTTGTTTCTGTGAATTAATTTTAGAACATAGAGCTATTATTACAGAGGTGTTAGAAATTAGAGTTGTTACAAACAAGCTGAGGCTGAGTTGTAGCAGTGGTGAAAAAAGTTATAGAAGTTTATTACTCCTTCCTTTCAAAATTAATAGGCCACATTTGGCTTTTGGGGTCAAATTCCATCAACTTTGACTAGCAATTTCTCGAAGTATGCATAGAGATACAATGCATCAGTTATCATGTTCAGTTAAATATATGTAGTATTTTTACAAGATCATCTTGATATGTTCGTTAGTAAGATATAGTGGTACGAAACAGTGGTCCAATTTTTACACGGTTTCCACAAAATTAAAATTTGGCTAATTAATTTGGGACGGAGGTAGTATCTAATCTCCATATTTTTGGTTCCTGCTGCATTTTAGATGTTTCTGGGTTTGGACTAGTGGCCTGTGGGAATCGAATAGTGCACATACAAATCTGCGGCTGTGCTTAATGCAATGTTTGTATTCTGGGTGACGAGAATCTCTTCAGTTGCAAAATCAATTGATCTGAAGTGCTTATGCTTGCGTTATTTGTAGCTTGTTTTAGGATATCTAGTTCATTTGTGATCCTTTTACTAGCAAATGTGTAGAATGTAAACGACACTGGTACTTTTCTATGAAAGGCTACGCATGCACGATTGCACGTAAAGCAATTTTAAGAATTTCTTTACCCAGTGAGTGTTGTTTTGTGACTGTGTTAGGTCCGCATCATCCATGGAGCGATGACTTTCCCTTTGTGGTTGCATGGCCATCGCATTGTTACTTTTACAGTGGTGTCAATGGTGCCGGATAAGACTGTAGGTAAGAGTTGATGGCTACTTAGGAGGTGTGCTTCATCTCGTTCTCTTATTATTTCTGCGTGCTTCTGGTGGGTGGTATTAACTGTGTGATGCAATGCAATTATTTATTTATCATCATCAAAAGGAAAAAGTGTTTGTTTAGCTATTTGATTACTGATTTTCGAGTTTCTTTTCATGTAAATGTAAAAACCTAAGTTCCATTAGGTTAGCTAAATATCTATTGGTAACTTCTCCTCTTAAAAATACCATATGTTATGGAGAAAATTAATCTATCCTTGGTTTCTGTATGTAGAACGAACCGAACAGCAAGAAAGGATTAGAATTCGTTGCTGAACCTAATGGAATACTGTAGCCCCAGTTTCACTCACTTGTTAAAGCATAAGTTAAGTATATGTAATTTTGAACTTGGCTGTAATCGAGTATTGGAGGAGTATTGGAACATTTATTATCTGGTTTGTCGATGTGATTCATACTGTTTGCTATAATTGAGTAGCAGAGCTTAAATTTTCGGAATATCAATGTGGATTGGTTCCATGGTTGCTATCAGGATTTTGCTGATTTTATCATGGGAACTGTTTTGATGTCTTGTCTGAGTTCTGTCTCTGCCACCCCTTGCTCCCTCCGCCCTGAGGCTTTGCTTTTAATTGCATTATATTTTCGCAGTGCAGCTCGTCCCTGGAACAGAAGTTGCTGTTGCGCCAAAAAGACGGAGATCATCTCCTGTTGGGTGTAAATCTTCAGATGGAGCACATAATTTCCAAAAGGTGCTTCTGCGTGTTCAAGATCCACATCATGGGTTGATTGAGGAAGGTGATTTAAGAGGCAGGACAGTAGGCATTGAGCTCACAACTATTGCGTTAATCAATCCTGATACAGCCAGAAAGTACTTGTTTGACTCTCTTCAAGTAGTTGTGGTAGTGCCAAGATTGCCGTTGAATACAAAAGCTGAGAGGTCTGGAACTATTGCCTCGAGGAAGCAATTTTCTTCCTCTGCAAAGGATCTTAATGATAAACTTGTGACTACTGAAAAGGATTGCCGCTATGCAATAGTGCAACTTGTGTTTTCAGAGTCAGCTGCTAAAGGACATCTCATGTTTTGTCAGTCATTGCGTCGTTATTTGAGAGTAAGCATTCACTCATGTACGTTGCTCCTCTTATGTTGAAGTACTTTATTTGCATTGCAGTATTCATTTTTCATTTGAAGCAATTTAATTGACTGGTCCCTTTTTCTCGTCATAACATTTACGGCTGTGACTGTTGGCTATAGTACAGGAACCTGAGTGAGGTGCGTGTTTGTTAAAATCCTGAAGTGTCAAGACCACTTTTATGCCCTTCTCTAAGTCTGTTAGATATCATTCATCTTTGCCGTCACATTTTCAGTGGTGGTATAGGTTGTTAGATGTATGTTTGCCTCCAGTAGCCCTTCAACATCTCCTAGTTGAGGGTTTCTGTTTTTGGAAGGATTACGGGAAGGAGAATTTTAGTGTTCTACACGCATTAATTATATGGTACTCATGGTACAATGATCTAGATTTGCCTTTAGAAGCCTTATCTTGAAACTGTACAAAATTCCAACTGCATACTATTACCGTTTGGGAGCAATTAAACCGAGCTTTGAACGGGCTAGTTAGGGCTTGGCTTAGTGATCTTGAGCTTGACGCGTATTTTTCTGAGCTTTTGGAGCTTGAGCTCAAGGCTTAACTTGCTTTTTTTATTATATGTGGTAGGCTGAAATTTGAGTGAAATACTTTTTTAATAATATAATGTATGTTGAACTAAATAAGTGGAATTCTAAGAATCATTTCAACTGCCCACAAAGCGGAGAAAGTAGATAGATAGATGTCGAATTGAAAACATGACCTAATTAATCCATGGATTTAACTTGGATCAAAATGAACTTGAGTCCGGTTGAGCTGGATGGCCTGCAATGGGAGCTGGCAGCTGGCTGAGTTACACCCTAGATTACCATGGCAATCTGCTTACGAAATGTAATTCATTTTCCAATTTGACATTTACCTAATTGTCTTATATACACCTAGGTTCATGCTGGGATAAGCCAAATCTAAGAATTAGTTTCACATGGATGTATGCATTTAATTATCAGTTCATATTGCCATGTTTTGGGTGCTTGCAAGCATCTCTTCTTTTCTTCAGATTGTTTCTCATTCAATTTCTAACTTCATAGGAAAGTGTGAATCAGTCAATTCAGGCTCAAAAGGTCCCCCACCTCTCCTCTTGAATCACGATATCTTAGAAGATTAACCATACAAAATGTTTGTATGCCTTACTTTTATAATGTATTATAATTTTTTACTGATATATGTGAACTATTTCAAATGTTCTTAAAGTAGAAAGTGGATTCATTCTTGAAAGTAGCTACAGCCTACAGTCTCCAAACCCGAAAATGTAGCTTGCATATGAAGCTATGTACTTATTCAATAGTTCTATGCAAATTCTGGTATTGAACTAGTGGTTTATAATCTTGTAGGGCTTTATGTGCGAAGATATGCAGATAGTCTGAAGAAAGATGTTTCTTCATTTTCACTTTCACCGTGCCAGTTTATGGTCCTCCTCAAGAGCAAGGATCCTGAAAGCAATTTAACTGATGTGCTTGATGACAATTCAAATGAAGTGAACAAACTTTCACTTTATCAAGCGACTGACGTGGGTGTACCAGATTGGTCTATACAAAAGGAGCTTGTCTCTGTGCTTTCTGATGGATCAGCGGATACTGCTGATAAGGAGATTAGTATTCCTAATACAAAAGATATCTTGAAGGGCCTTTTTCATACATGGATAATGGCTCAGTTCCGTGCTGTTACATCGATGACTGGAGAAAGGCCTACTTCATTGGTTTTGGGTCCTACAACTTTTCTCCGCTTCAAATTGATGGCTGGTGGTTGCATGTCTGGTGAACGGATGACATCTACAACTGAGCCTTCAGGGGATAAAAGAATGATGGTGGAATCGGTTAGTGAGATTCTGTACGTGTTAAATGCTTCTGGTGAATCCTTGCTTGGTCAAAAGTATAGTGCTTTTGAGCTCACTATTGGAGTGAATCAGTCCTCCAGTGTTCATGATGATTTGAAGTTACTTTTTGAAAATCTGAGTGTGGGCAGTTTTGTGTCATATGACACTTGCAAAAACTATGTCTTCAACCGGAACTGCACTTCAACTGTTTCTTCTTTGAGTTGGATGGGTGCTGCACCTTCAGATATCATTAATAGTAGGTACTTCTTCTCTATAGTGTAAATGCTTATGTATATAGCTTGATACACCTCAGAGGCTCAGACTTTATAACATATTAACATCATATAGAACAACCACTACTGGGATGCTATGGTATTAGACTTTTAGTTTAAAAGGATATTTACCTGCTCTGTGAAATTGGCAGTTCCTTAATTTGCTCAAAATACCTATCTTAAGATTAATTTTGTTATTACCCCAGTTATTGTTCCCTTAATCAGGATGACAATTGTTTTTTTGGCACTATGTTGGGAACACTGGCAGATTCGTGTGCTAGCTTTTCTATTAGATTAGTCAAGTTTCTCTTAGACAGTGCTAATTACATCTTTAATAATAATATCCAGGGTTGACATTGCTGTTATCTTCTACTTGCGGAACATGGTTTAGTGATCTCAATCTTCCATTGCCGGGTCATGTTCTAATATGTGGGCCTTCTGTAAGTCCTTTTTGTTACAATTTGTAACTTCTTATACGCTTGCCTGATGGGAAAATACTGTACTAGTAGTTAACAAATCTACTTTACTACAGTACACACCTACAAAGAGACTGACCCTCATACATATATTATAAACGCATGGACGCTCCACCTAAGGGTTATAACATGCGAAACAATTCTATCTTCTTTTAGCTTGATGCATTGTTCAGTTTCAGTTTTCTAGTTGACTATAGTCCTCTTAGTTATTAGAAACTTGATTTATCATCTTCCGTCATCGGGGCTAACAGCTTAAGGAGAGGGAACACAGAGGTGGTGCTAAGATAGAGGCGTAGTTTGATTTTTGTATATGAATTGATCCTTTTGAAATCCCATGCTTATAAATACTCTCCCCTTTATACCTTGCAGAACATCTTTTTGTGTTTGTGAATTGTGTCAACTTTTCTGCAAAGAGTTAGAAAAGAACCACCACCTCTCTTAGATAGCACTTAACTGAACTGTTGAGTGTAGACTACTCGCAGATATCTCTGTTGCATGTTCAGAATAAAGAGAACTAAGGCTCTGTTTGGTTTGGGGGAAAATGCCAGAAAGGAAAATAGTTTTCTAGTTTTCCTTTGTTTGGTTTGGACAAGGAAAGTAAAGTGGAAAACTTGGGTGGAAGTTCATTTTCCCCATAGTACAACTATTTTCCCTTCCTAATACTTGCAATGCCCATTTTCCCCCTTCTCTCTCTTCTCCCATAGTCCCACCTCCCTTATTCTCTCCTCCTTTCTCCCTCCTTCCTCCTATTTTTTCTATCTTCTCTCCATATTTCCCTTCTACAACCAAACAAAGGAAAAAATATTATGAACTCCATTTTACCATGGAAAATATTTTCAATAGAAGATGATTTTCCAAGAAAATGAAGTTCCTTCAAACCAAACGGAGCCTAAGTACTTCTGCCATATGCATAGTGCTTTTCTTTTTTGTTGCACTGTTTTGTGGAATTTCTTTCTTATTTAGTTACTGAATTTATCTTGACTCAGTGTCATATTTATATCACCAGGGTTCTGGGAAAACATTGCTAGCTTCAGCTGCTTCGAAATGTCTTGAGGGAAACAAAGACATCCTAGCTCACACGTATGTAGTAGTCCATTTTGTTATTCAACATAGCCTCCTGGGATATATTATAATATTTTGAAGCTATAATGATTACAGATTTGAATTCTTGGAGGACACGAACTGATAGAGGTTCATTTTTTCAGTGTGTTTATACCTTGCTCAGCACTGGCTGTGGAAAAGGTCACATCTATTCGCCGAATGCTATGTGACCATATATCAGAAGGCTTAGACAATGCGCCTTCTATCATTGTGTTTGATGATCTTGATAGCATTGTGAAAGCCTCTGGTGATACTGAAGGATCTCAAATGTCTACCTCTGTCACTGCACTTTCTGAATTCATCGCTGGGATCATGGATGAATATGGGGTAACATGTTGTACTGATTCTCCAACTTCTTTTTATATTGCATCAGATTTTATGGCAGCATGTTGATGCTTTATATTTTAGGTCATGAATTTCTTTTATGGAGGATACATCGCTTGATCAATCTGTAGTTCAATGATTAGATTCTCTTGTCCCACAAAATACGAATTTAGAAGACAACTTTTTTGTCCCCTGTAGTGAATGTATCTCTCTGTATGAAGGGGAATAAACAAGAACTGAATTACTTATCTTGATAAAGAGGAGAGGATTTTCTAAAACCTCATTTCCTCCTTTTTTCCTCTGCTGATGTTATTATCATTATATATCTAACAGGAAAAGAGGAAGAAATCATGTGGCCTCGGACCAATAGCATTCATGGCTTGTGTTCGTTCTCTTGATAGTATACCTCAGTCATTGACAGCCTCAGGTACTTCCAGTTTTGTGGAACAAATCAGATGTAGTTAAGTTACAGGTTAACAATGTTATATATATAAACATCGTTTTTATTTAGTAATCTTAACTCCTCCATCGTCAACTTTGGTCATATTCAGGTAGATTCGACTTCCACATACAACTTCCAGCTCCATCCACCTCTGAACGTCTGGCTATCTTGAGACACGAAATTCAGAAACGTTCTTTACAGTGTTCAGACGATGTCTTGCTAGATGTAGCTTCTAAATGTGATGCATATGATGCATATGATCTGGTACTACACAGCTTTTCTTTGGTTATGGCTGGTCATTAAGTTTATAAATTCGTGTATTTTTTCAGTTATTCATTGCAGATTTTATGTTTTTGTTAATTTCTTTTCCATATTTGACAAAATAGGTACTTCATATATCTATGAGGGACTGGAACTAAGATTTTTTATGTGGGACGAGCAAAGAGATTGCTTTAGGTTCCTCAATCAGGATGGATAGTTAGTGAATACACTTTTCATTGCCTGATATTAAGCATCTGCGGGAGGACATATTTCGCTAAGCAGTCAAAAATAATTGGATGCTTATGAGACTCAAAAATTAGTGGCTTTAGGTAGTATTTGGAAGGCAGCACAATCACTAATGCTTATAGCCTAATACCTTTTTTTGAATTTGTGATGCTAGGAAAGGTATTTTGAGGTTCTGTATTATCTGCTCATAGTCAATGTTATGTTGCTTTACACTTCACTTACTCGGAGGTGTGTTGTTTCTCAAACAATACCGTTTTGCGTTCTCAGAACTTTTTTCTTGTAAAATTTGGATGACATGTCATTGTGATTTTAAGAGAGGGTACTCTGTCCCTCTTTGTGTCCCACTTTATCAATTTGAATGATCTAAATACATGTATCTATGACTTGAAAATTGGTCACTCAAATTGGTGATGTTGTGACATACTGAAAAACGGGACACTAGATGGAACAGAGTAGGAATGGAGACATGCATTGGCTTTCCACACAATCTTTGTAAAAACATGAGGAGTTGCCATGACTACTGTATTTACTGCATGTCTTTCCCTGGGATATATCTTCTTGCTAAGTCCTCTCCATCCTCCAACCCCAAAAAAAAGGGGAAAAAGAGAGTATATATGTTTATATTCTTTTGTGTGTGTGGTAAATACCAAATTCAGGCAGTGAAATCAAAACGTTAAAAGGGTCTTGTTATTTATGAAAAGGAATGGGGTTACCTCGTGAGGCTTTGGTTATATTAGTTTCAGACTGATGTTGAATGTATCAGATTTGCTTTCATTTTATCACCACTTTCATCTACAGCTGTTTCATCTGTTATTAGCAAATCAATGATGAAGTTCGTCATTCAGTAGAGTATTTTCAATGTGTTAATTCCTATTCACATGGCTGCTTGTCCAAAATTTTTGTTGGTTTCATGGCTTACATTGTTTTACTATGGCTGTCGATCCCCCTTTTGCAGAATATATAAGATAATTATGATGTAATTAAGTCAGATTTTTCGGGCGTCCTTCATGAATTTCACACTAGTGGTATTTTCTGTAAGAGTATCAAAACTCCAATTTTATTACTCTTGTTTCAAAGAAAGATCGTTCCATAAAGGTGACTGATTTTGCCCATTTGGTCTAGCAACTCGAGCGCATAAAATTGTGACTTAAGTTTTCTCTTATAGGTTGGGGTCTTTGTTGTACGAAACAATCTCACTTTCGTAGACCCAGAGTGCTTTTGATTGCTAATGAAGTGGTAGGTAATGCTAAGCGGAAGGGTTCCAAGGGGTGAGGTTTCAAACTACTTTGAGAAAGCTTATGGTATGGTCAATTGGAGTTTTGTATGATGTTGTTCGTGCTGGAAATGACTCTCGTAAACCCTGGAGGCAGCGGCTTAGAGGCTACTTGTCAATTGCTTACTTCTCAGTCATTGTCAATCGAGGGAGTGGTTCTCTTCGTCTTGTGGTTTGCGCTAAGGGGACCCCTGTCCTGTCTTTTTCACAATTGTGGTAGATGTACGTCGTTAGTGGGTTAAGTCATCCTCTGAGCTACATTTGGAGAAGGGTTCAGTATGATGTTTCACTGTGGGCTTAAGCCGCTGGGGCCTTTAAGGGTACCCAAATAATGCATTCTGACAAAGTTGGAATCCTTTGTAACTCATAATTTGGGAGGATAGCTTGTCCTCTATGTTACCAGTTTCTGATGTAATTATTTTCTTTTAGAAAGAGAAAAAAAAAAGGACTCAGCATCTCTCACTTTCAAGAACCTGCCATTCCCCAATCACTTCAACCACAAAAACAAAGCAAAAGAGATAAAACTTTGGGTGGTGCTTCTTTGCTTGTGTAACTAGCTGATTTTGTATCCAGGTTCTGAGCTTAAACATTACGAGTAGTCATATTATTCAGCTGCTAATTTTTTTCCCCTCATTCTGGCTAGGTTTCAGCCTTTAAGAGGTACATATATCATCTTCCTAAAGGTTTTGTTGTTTCAATGCAGGCAATATTAGTTGATAGAAGTATTCATGCAGCTATCAGCCGGTTTTTGCCTTCTCATGAGACTGCTGGAGGGTTGAAGCCAGCAATTATTGCAGATGACTTTGTACAAGCTAGACAAGACTTCCTTCCAATTTCCATGCGTGACATAACTAAATCGGCATCGGACGGCGGCCGCATTGGTTGGGAAGATGTTGGTGGTCTCATTGATGTTCGAAATGGCATTAGAGAGGTAAACTTTTCCATGTGGATCCTCATGGCTGCAAGTCATTGCATAATGTGACTTTTTACGCGCTCTTTCTTTATTTTAAGTAGAGAATTTCTAGGAAAGCCATTTTTACATTGGTTTCCAATTTTACCTGTCTTGGTGCCTCTGGATCCATACAAAACATCTTAAAGTGTGCCCACTAGGTTTCTCGGCAGAATTGTTATGCTTCATGATCTGTACTTTAGATCTTCAGCCCGCTTTTTCAAAAATTGTATCAAACATTGCTGGAGCATGTCGCATAGCTTTGATATCCCAATTGAATTTGGTTACTCCTAGAGCTACTGAAGTATTGAGGGGTATTCATTTAGCTAGTCTTCCAAAGGAGGCCCTCAGTCATTTCTTGGAATTTTTATTTAGGCCTGTTCTTGCCCCTATAATATATAAGTACACTTTTTTACAAATAACTACCTTATACGTTATATTAGTTTCAAATCAGTACCAAATTAGAACTCCGGTGACTTAAACGTTAAGTTCCCGTTTTGCCCCTCAATGTTCCCTCCAAAGCAATCAAAGTCTTAACTACTTCTCCCCCCACCCCCAACCCCCTTTTATTACGGCAATCTCTCAGCTCTCTCTCACTTTCTCTCTTTAATTCACTTTTTACTTTGAATTTATCAATTTCTCCATCTCTTTTAACTCTGAACACATCATATCATCATTGAAATATTTAAGGATACACCGGGTAATGCAAAAAAACACAATGACACATAATGCCATCACAAAAGTTTTCATCTGCGCTTGTGCTATTTTTACCACATAAAGCTCATCAATTAGCCTATTGTTTTTCAGCTCCACCTTCTCATACTTGGCCTTCAAACTTCTCTTCAGCTCTTCCAATGATGCAAACTTAACCTTCACTTCACAAACGTACTCCACTGCACAACATCTTTTTCTCCTCAAGAAGTTCATTAATTAACGTCTCTTTGCCCATCAATTTGGTGTTCATCAAACTACTTGAAAATCTTGCACCCAGGTCTCTTGCTTTCAGGGTCATGGAACTTGCAAGCAAGAAAACTCCTTCCCGGATTGATTTTGGTCCATGCACGCATAAGGGCCAAAGAAAGGCTACAATAGCATTTTGCAGGCCATGGGGTTAATGAAGAGCTACTGGTTGACATACTATGCGGAAAGCAGACAAAAACAAATTAATTGAATAACCACAAGAATACCCCCAATTGTTCATGAGCAATCTCAAACCCTAATTTTTCGAATTAACTACTCATGAACAATTGGGAGATACAAAGTAGAGAAGAGAAGAAGATATTAGACTTACTTGGGGTGATGAACTTCTGTTTGAAGATTGGGACCAAGTGTAGAGGAGAGACAAGAAAGGG
>CAAKMY010089833.1:0-17887 GCA_901111285.1 Corrigiola litoralis | reverse complement strand
AGTGTAAAAATCATTTCCCCATATATCCATGTAACTTAGTGATGGATGTTAAGATACCAAGGTAGATTTAGTATGGCAATTCAAAAAACGTAATTGTGTATGGCAATTGTTTGGCTTTTTTATTTATTTGTTAAACATTTAGTCATAGCCGGGTGAAGGGCAGGAAGGGACCCTTCGGCATTTTAATGTGTGAGAACTCAAAAAAGATGAAGACGGTGGGCTGCAGAGGCTCAATGACTGTGTATGACTTTTCTTAATTGCCAGTTGGTATTATTTTTCTGAAGCAGAACGTTACGACACCTAAAAGGAAGAGCAAAGAGCACGACCACAACAACCAAGTTTTAGTTGGAAGGTTACTGATCAATAATTGGCATAATTCAAAGCAGTTCAAAAGGTCGGTTACACATTTATACCCAATTAATCAAATTGACATCAAAATGCAATTCATTATATTGATTTAGATTTTCAGCTAGTCTCTTATCAAACCGTCTAATTTTATGTTAAATTTGAACTACTTTAAAGTGGTGCATGTATGGCTTACAGTGGTGTATGTATGGATTAAAGTGGTCACTTTATCATACGGTGAGACGGTCACATGAACCACCACCAATGACAAAAAATTTCGTCTATATCGCACCCTTGCATCGTGATTCTTACAAACTTATCCTACTAACTACACTACACTAACCTCCACAATGGCACCATCTTCAAAATCGCTCTCCTTCCCAACCTCCTACTCCTTTGTCTCAAATATTTTCTCGATGAGGTTCACGGTGGTAGAGAAGGAATTTCCCTCGGCCTGTTCGTGTATAGGGAAATAGAAGGGGATGGGAAAGAGATTAGAGAAAGAGTAGAGAGAGAATTGGGGGAGAGGATGGCGTTGGTATGACTATGGTGGTGCCGTTATGATAGCCAAGGACGGTCGTTGTAGTGAGTGATGAGGTGTAAAGAAGTAAAGGATAAGAAAGGTTCACAAGAGAGAGAAAAAGAGAGGGGAAACATGATGTGAAACCATTGAGGAAAGGAGAAAATAATATAAAAGTAGTCCAATACAGAGGAAAAGAGAGTGAAAAAATAATCCAATGGAAAACATATGCGTACATTTGAAGACGGGGTTGCTCCCTCGAGAATGGATGTCATGGTAGATTTTTGTGAACCGGTGATGGAGGTGTTATTGCTCATCGGCAATAGTGTAGAGGGCTATGTTGGTGATGACAGTAAAATGAGAGACTAGGGAAGCACAGAGAAAGGGGTATGATAGGAAACGAAACGTCGAGAAGAGTTTGATTGATTTTAATTGTTTACCCCCTGTTTTGGGTTTTTCTTTACGAAGTTTGCACGCACCATGAAAAACGTATGGTAGACTGTGTCATGAAACATTGGGCATCATAAAGCAATCCAATGTGAGAAAACCTTCACGGTATGTTGCGCGCAATTTTCTACTTAATGCTCCGTATATTTTTGTTGCCATAACTTTTGTAACTTGTGAACTTATAAACAACCAGTTCATTGACAAATGTGTTAAAATGGTACATGTAATCCAATACCTAAGCAGTGACCTTTTAGTCTGTGAGGTTGGGAATATAAGATGAAGATTTTCAGAGGAAAAAAAAAAAAAATCAGCCAAAACAGAATGGTATCCCTAACTGATCCTCACCATGCTTGTCCTTGCAATTCTGGGATACAAGATAGGGACACCTCAACCAAGTACAATTTCCTACAATCAGTGATCAGCTAACAAATTCAACCCCCCATCTAATCCTCGTTATCATCAGCATGTTCCAACAAGTAGTTAGCAGCTAATTCTTCATTACGGTCACAGGCTAAAAAAGCCTCAATGACAAGTGCTCTATCAAAACCCATTCCCTCGAGCTGGAAAGCAAAACTCTAATCAGCAACATGGATATAAACAAAGTCTAAGCAGTCCAGGCAAAAAATCCATACCCTTTCAATGGCTTCCTGCTCGTCCTGTGTAACACTAATTGCATGGGGCATATCCTGCTCAGCTTGATCAAATATATCCCTGCAGGATGAAGCCAACAAAGCAGAGAAATTGATAGTAGAAGTTATTGAGGCACAATTAGGAGAGATGACTGCCAATTGCCATGCTATAAATCTTTGTAATTTCTAAAACCACCCTACAGTTGGTCAATTGAACTTCTAACTACACTCGATCCAACAACTCTGACAGATACAGCAATACAACATTTATCTTCCTGAAATTACTACTAAAAGAGCAACAGCACACTCAAGACTCCTTTGGAATCATATAAGGAATCACATAACACCCAAGTTACTGCACATCAACCAGATATCAACAGCAGCATTACATAACAGGTTTTTCCACTGATCCACAATCATCAAGTGTGATCCAGCAAAACACATTACACAACTCAATGAAGTACAGAAGGTGAAAGATTTAAGAGAGAAAACTAGCCATAGGTTCCTGCGACGTTTTATAAGCAGGGGAAAACCTTCAAAGTCAAGCCATGCTATGTCATGAATTGGAAGTTTACAAGCACAAGCATCAGTAGTTTAAACCATACATGTAGAACACGCCAACATTTATAAGCGAGACATGTATTACGAAAAAGGATTGAAGGTAAACAACAAATTGAAGGTAGACAAGAGGAAACAACTCACCCTTCGGAACCATCAAGAGGTTCATTTAGGAGTTGAAGAAACTCCGCATGGTGGTCCTGAATTAATCTTAAAAGCTGTGGGTTCTGCTTTCCAAGTTCTTGAAGCATCGGCTGCATACCCAAACAATGCTATAATTAACACACAAAAGTCAAGGGGAAGACTAGCATATTTGTCAAAGACTCAAATGAAACAAGAACCTGTAAGATCTGAGGATTTGTTTGCACCATGGACCGCAATGCCTGGAACTGATAATAAAAAAGAAACATGAGACACAATATCAATTCCAGTTAAGCACACATACTGCAATAAATACAGGCTACTCCACCAATAAGGAAATGATCATTGAACGCGACATATACAGTAAAAACTCTTTAAATTAATATTCGATAAATTAATATACACTCTAAATTAATTGATTTTTCTGGTCCCGACTTGGACATGTTTCAAAAACAGCAACTCTTACAATTAATAACTCCATAATATAATAAATCTCAACGGTCCCAACAGTATTAATTTATAGAGTTTGTACTGTATTTCCCTTTTTTCTGGTGTATACAGAGACTCGAAGGGCTAATTAATTTTAAAAGTTGTTTGCCATCGGTTGCTGTAAGGTTCAAAAGGGGATGAGCTGAACCACATGAGTCATTGTTCACTTCTTTCAAGTTTCATCTGATAATCTCTCACTCTTCTACCTTCTTTCAGGTCAATGTCCCCTAATTATCCAGAATTCCCAGTCTAATACCTCTCTGGCCCCTTCCTATACCCCGATATCAAGTGTCAACCAAACTCCTTCAGCCCTCTTGGTTGTTCACTTCATAATTTTCTCGCATGAGAAAACAGATGACCAAATTATATAACGAATACTAGTGTTCCCCTACAGTAAAAATACAAAAACAATAATAACGAGTAATGACCCTCAAACTTCCAGAAGACAGATTTTTATTTAAATCTGAGACAGATTTTGATCACTAAAGCCTTCTTATACTTAGCAGACAAGTAAACCAACCTCTTGTATTCACCTTAAGTGGCAGCTTTGTTCATTTATCATCTAATTGATGCAATTTCAAACATACAGGCATATTGTTTCCAAAGAACAACAAATGTAAAGAGACATAGAGCACGTCGAAAAAGTAAAATAAAATCAAGAGAGACAGAAAGACAAGGAATCAAACCTGTGGATTATTTCTGAGAAAATCAAGGGAACCAAAGGCACCGCCACCAGCATCAGCCAGGGACTCCTAGTCATTTCTCTTGAGATAAGTAACAAAATATAACTTGTATATAGAAGTGCAAAATTATCAAAAACTAGGCTACCTGAGGAAACATATTCAATGGAGAAGAATTTGGCACCCCAGAAATTGGCGCAGGACCGGTACCACTTTCAGTCACAGTGTTTGCCTGATTAGCGGGAAACTGTGGCACTGACTCCACAACTTCAGCTGTTTGTGGGATTCCCTGGTACAAAGCAATGGAACTGATCAAAACCACTTCGTTTCCCAACATTAAGAATACTGTAGCATACATATTATGGACTTACAGAATACAAATAATCTACAGCACGCTCAGGATTGTTATAAGCAGCCCTAAGTGCACGGACAACTGTGTCTTTGTCCCAACTGCCACCACCCATATCCATTAGTTGTTGTACAGTCTGCTCCATATTATTGCCAACGACTAGATTGGAAGCAGCCTCGCCGTATGTATCAGAAGTTGCACTGTAAAAAGGGAAAAGAAAAAGCAGGACATCAAGATTAACTAAAAGGATAAAAGGACAAACTGTGAAGACATCAGGTTCCATGCCACTTTTCTCGAAGGCCCCCCCCCCCCCCCCCGCGGAAGCCAACAAAAGGAACAAAACGACACATTTTAGAAGTAAGCAAGGACGCCAAACAGCCAGAGAAAGGGAAAAAATAATTCAGCATGGGACATCATAATATCACATATATGGGGACTATTCTCGATGCCGTTTTGTTTTGGTATCTTTTATTTCTGATTCTATTTTTTCTGAACTTTCTGAATTTTTCTGAAATTTTGAACTTTTCTGGAGTTCTTTGATTATGGAGTACTTTTTATACCTTACTTTTCTAAATTTTTCTGAACTTTTGGAACTTTTCTGAAGTTGTCTGAATTTTTCTGAGATAGTCTGAACTTTTCTGAAAATGTAATAAAAAATGGTGTACTGAACAGGCCCATAAAAGGGCAAGGCAAAAAAGAAATAGCCACCTTATAATTCCAGGTAAATTATGCAACAGTTTACCTCCATCCACTTCCTTGGTAATTTGAGGCAGAGTGAAAACACCAACATCGTTATTGTCGTAGTTGAAGACAGTATAGCAAAAACAAGAGAAATAAGGGATGTACTTCACGTCTTCTCATCGAAAAATAAGGGATGTACTTTTCATCAGGTAAGTTCTTTGTACTCTTTCAAGTTGCCTATGATAGCTTTTTGACTAACTGCGCTCAAGAAGAAGATCAAACAAAATAAAGGCTTTGATTGGTTTGGGGGAAAATGACAAAAAGGAAAATGGTTTTCAAATTTTCTTTTGTTTGGTTTGGACAGGGAAAATAGAGTGGAAAACTTGGGTGGAAGTTCATTTTTCTCATAATACAACTAATTTCCCTTCCCAATACTTGGAAATGCCCATTTTCTCCCCTTCTCTCCCTTCTCCCTCCTTCCTCCTATTTTTTAATATCTTCTCTTTATATTCCCTTGTACAACCAAACAAAGGAAAACATATTATGAACTCCATTTTTCCATGGAAAATATTTTCAATGGAAGATGATTTTCCAAGAAAATAAAGTTCCTTTAAACCAAACGGAGCCAAAATAGAAAGGTGAAACAGCTGCATGTCATAAATTTTCTAAATAATGTTACTGTTACATCTCATATGAACAGATCAACATCTTCCACCATCTTAAATCAACACAGTAATGGATATTTACTTGGATGTGCAAAGAAAGACGAGGATAATTAAAGAGATCACAAGTTTACATGATAGGGATTTGATCCAGAAATTGGATTGCAACTTTGTCCAAACTCCAACCAATAACGTATTAACAAAACCGGGCATCTTAAAGGGTTCAGAAGTGGATAGTTTCAATTTGTCTGTCAATTAGCAGGGTGTAGTCTTAAAGGGAACAATAACAGGTATTAGTGTCAAATTTCCGGTTTGATGCTTCTCCAGACTTACTAGCCAGGTACTCTCCTTCATTGATAAAATTCATTTTCAATTCAAAAATTAAACGAGAGCACAAATATGTATACAAGCTAGGTACTTCAAAACGAATTCCAAAACAGTATACGGTTTTTATGCACCCACAAAATCAGATTCAAATTTGAGGTATAGGAGATCCCCTAAAAAAAGAGAAAAAAAAAAGATAGACACGAAAATATTAACGAAGTAACAGAATAGTGTTGGAGGACAAGAGATCCTCCACAAATAGTTACAAAAGGGCCCAATTCCTTTGTAGTAGAGTTACTGGAGTGCCCTTGAAAGTGCCCAAAGCCTTCCCCCAAAAAGAAGCTAAGTAGAGTAGTAGACAACCCGCCCCCAAACATACTCCACGCCACGGAATGACTATTTTCCGAAAAAAATCAAGAATACGTTCAATCCAAAATTCCAAATACACCAAAAACATAGCCAACAAGGCACATTTCCAAAGTTACCTACTCTCTTGACTTCCACCAAACCCTACACAATTACCAGATAGAAAGCCTATCACAGAAAGAGGATAAACCCACTCCTTACCGAAAACCCATCAGTTTGATCCAAATTGCATAAGTGACATCACAATAAAAATACAGATGATTTACGGATTCACAATTTCTTTTTAAAAAGGCACACACTTTCGGTTGAAGGGCAGGGTTCAGGCTTCGATGTTGTAACATGTCATAAGTGTTTCACTCTCCCGCGGACAATAATTCAACAAAAAGCACGTCACCTTTAAAGGTACCTTAGCCTTCCAAATACCATTCAAGTACTTTAGCTTTCCAAATACTAATCAGAATCGAACTCAAAGTAATATATTCTAGCAAATAATAGAACTCAAAGGAGCATTTATCAATCTGGGTCTATATCTCCACCCCTAGCGAGATCCAACAAGTAATTGGTCTTTTCACGGAGTTAAAAAGATACACAAATGTGTCCAATTATTCAGCAAGTTATTTTCTCCATGAAGAATAAAACTGATCGCCAAGAAGCATCACTCGGCAGCATTATTTTTCCTTTTCTTGAGGCAACCGAGGCCAGAAGTCAAGTACCAAGAAGTCAAGTTATAATCATTTCATTCAAGCCCCCTCTCCTCCAAAAGAATAGCCATTTATCTGCATTAAAATTCCGAAAATGGCTTTGCATATTTAATGTATGAAACGCCAGCATAAGCTGTCTTTAATAGGAAGACCAAACAACTCGAAAACAATCTCAAGAAATAACAAAACTCAATAAGGTATGCACATAATGTTAATTGTGAATGCCCATCAATTAGGGTGATGCGGATTCTTTCAGCAAAGAGGAAAATAAACTTACGAAGGCAGAAAAAAGACATTTAAAAACTTGTATAACGAGGCTCTAAATGCTACAAAATGGCAGTTGGGTAAGTCCTCATTTACCAACTAAAACTCTACTAAAGGATAACTGGCAAACTCGCATTTCCCCCCCCCCCCCCCCCCCNNCCACCACCACCACCAAAAAAAAAAAAAAGAAAAAACACAAGCGCAGCAAGAAGAGTATGCTAAAGTGGGTTCGTTTGATACAGATGAAGAGACACACAATGTGGCCCCACGTATGATCTTTAACAATCAAGCATTTGCTTCACTTACTTTACTACTACAGCTTCCAATTATAATGTGATATTTGTTCCTCTATTTCAAAGCTACTGTATACAGAATTCTCTTTACCTCCAGCACGAGTCTTTTATATTAAAATGTGCTTTAACAAGTAGTTTATGCTCTACACACATACGTCTTCAGCAATTGCAAAGCAATCTAGAACTTTTTCAACAAGCAATATAATATAGATTACGTACTTAGCTGCTGGAGCACTTGAACCAGTTGCGCCCTTTGAGGTCCTGCAGAAAAAACGACACTCATATCAACATACTACAAAATACCAGAGAAAAGTAGAACTCATGATGCAAGAGAATATTACGTTTGTACTTCAGGAGGGGAGACTGCAGAAGTATTTCCAGTAGGCGCAGGAGTGGGTACCGAACTAGGAGCAGGCTGTGACGACCATAGGCATAAGAGTTATTGTCAAACTAATCAACATAAGAGAAGAGCTCATATGGGACATCAAGCATACCTGGGCACTGGAAGTTCCTCCAGAACTTAATGTTTTGCTCTACAAGACAGAAACAGGTGAGTGAAACTCCTCATCAGGAGAGTAACAGAAGCATGAAATAAAAGAACAAGACTATGACGTCACTACTAAATATAGGTCATAAAAATCAGTGAACAATAATAAATTTCTGTGTGAATTTATATGGAAGGTCTCATATGGATTCCCTTGGTAATGGAAGATCATCAACTATTGGCATTTATGAAATTTCAGTACCACCTATGGAGGTGGAGAAAGGGCTAATCAAAATCATTTAGTACTAATGCAACCAGTGAAAAAAGATCAATGAATGAATCGAAAGGAAAGAAGAGACTTTGCTTGGCCAGGCCACTTGAGAGCTACGATTAACTTCTTTTAGGTCGGTAATTCCCCATGTCCTTGATGTTGGTGGTAGAAGAGCTCCAAAACCTTTTACAAATTTACTCTTGAACCGAATAGGATTCCCTTTATTCATGACATCCTACCAAATGAGCCGTAAGAGCTTTCAGCTTAACAAAAAGAAGTCATAACTGGAAGATAGCCAATGTGGACAATTATAAATTGCTCGGATAAGGGGAATTGGAGTAAAGGGAAGGGGAGGGGGAGAGAAATCCCAGATCTTGGGGAATTGAGGGTTGATATTTCAATCAAGTAATTGACAAACAATGACCAATCACACACTAAATGACAAACTTTTTAGTGGGCCCTGCTGAAATTTGAGACAATTTTACGATCCCTTCATAGGCAGAAATCACATTAATGCCAATGCAAAATTTGTCATTTAGTGTGTGATTGACCACTATTTGCAAACACTTGAGTGCAAAATATGCTCTATGCTCTCGAAAGAAATTAATGGACCCATTTTCCTTCCTACATAGACCATATCCAACCCAAGTTGGAAGGAATTGGCAAGAATTCTCCTCCTCTCTCTTCCAAGTCCCCCCTCCTCTAGGATTTCTGTTCTCCCCTTTACCTTCCCCTCTCATCCGAGTTATGTGAATGGTAGCAATATTTCTCTCTCTCCCCCCCTCCCTTCCTCCAATTCCGGTGTCCAAGCAAAGCGCCAGTGCAAAAGCCCCCACCCCCCAATAAAAAAGAGAAAAGCATAGCACCATAGCCAGTTGGATGAATATTATATTCTAACCCCCTTACTCAAGAAATTAATGGTATAAATGTATAAATACTATAAGCCATATTCAAGCAAACAAAATTCGCAATTAAAAATACCAAATACCCGGTGAATGGACTGTCAAAATCTGAATTCATACAAGGTCAGTGAAGATGCCAGTATCAAGAAGGTAAGCAGTGCAAACGTTTATTTCAAGGCGACAAAAAAAAAGTCCGAGGAATAACATCAGCCCGACTTCTTCCGTAGTTTGTTACTACTATGAAGTAAGGTCATCTAATTTGTCTACGATGTCTCTTTTAAATTAGTTAAATAAAAGCAGTAGGTTGGGGGGGGGGGGGGGCTTTAAAATGCAAGATTGTAAACCAAATGGCTGAAAATCAGTGCTACTACTTGTTACTGTAGTCATGTTATGTTATGTGTGCGCTATAAGTACTTCTTGCTCACTACTTCTCTACTTTTTTGAGATTACTCTTCTCCATAAGTTTACCACAGAAATTCCCCTTTAGGCTTTACTATTCCTGGGTAGTAACAAAAATTGCGGACATATTGACAATAGTTCTCAAAGCCAGGCGGTGGCAAGATCTGCAGTAAGTACTGCTGTTGTCATTCACTTGAAGGGCAGGATATATTGCTACAAGGTAGATATGATTAGAGGTGATTATTACCTTACTCAGCATGACCACAAGGAAGCCATCCTCAGAGACCTTGTTTTCTGCCAATGTTGTTTCATCTTTCAAGACCTTTCCATTGTGAATTAGTAACTGCTGCCCACAAGGATAATTATCTTTTCCTTGCACGCCTTCAATGTTCTTTTTGACAGCAATAATCTTCAATAAAATGAAAATAGTGTAAGTAGCATACATCAAACCAAGTCTACTTCACAATATCTCCAATCACGCAGCTGTTAAAAAGATCCTAACATTTCCAACTAGCAAGGAACAAGGAAGAAGCTGTTGACTTCTGCTAAGAAATCCTAACAATTTCTCCAAATACAGACACAACAAGATCAATGGAGGCAAGGGCCCCCAATTGCATCAGGTGTTCTGATTTTACATATCATCAAGGTGTATAACCAGATGACCTTGCACTCCTTGCGGACATAAAGGGAAATGAGGACCAACCAATCAATTAGATGTAACTAGAGTTTGTTAATTCTATGACGTATGGTCATACTCACATGATCCAACCCCTATCTTTTCCCCTTTGAAGGCTAGGCTGCTAGGGGCAGCATGGCCACACCCTATCAACCTAGAAAATGTTAAACCAATAAACGACCACAACTATAAAAAGTGAATCATGGAAATAATACAGTGAGCCTAGTATCATTATGTTCAATGAATTCACAATGAGAAACCCAGATGATTCAGATATCTTATAGTTGTTTAAGTCCAAAATGGAGTGAACTCCACATACTAAGGTGTAATGCATCACACTCAATACCACACGGTTCATTGCTGAATTCTTTTTTACCTAAAATTAAACTAAGATATGCAGAAGCCGTAAAAGTGAAAACTCTTACTATTGGAAGAATGAGTCACATAGCAGACAGATCCTTCAATGATTAATACCAGGGGAGGTAAAGTGAATGAGAACAAGAAATTACAAATTGCCCTCTTGATGAAATAGCAAGATAAACAGGAACAAGTAGACATTTTCCAGTTTCGGTTATAGAATGCGAAAGTATGATTAGTTAATACACATGGCTTCACAGCTAATGCCAATTATCAATTATCCGATAACGGTAGTGTTTTAAACACAAGGAAAAATCAAGAAGAAGATTACTATTTCCCCTTTCTCTTATCTTGTCCAAATAAACCGCGTCAGACTAAAATCCAAATGCCTGGCTAATAACACTTTAAATTCAAATTTTCGAAAATTAAAACCCCTTCCTCCTTCCTCTTCGTATATTCTTACCTATCATTAACTTCCGCCATTCCATCATTCAGCATTATCCAATTCCTTAAACTTCGTTTCCGCCCTACTGTTTGTCATCACAAGACACACCAATGTGCCACATAGAAGACACTTTTTAGTTTTTACTAATACTCAATAGACATTCAAGTCGTCAGCAATGGCGTATCCTCCTTAATGATAATCTTATAGCGATATCTTTCGGATAAAAGGGAGCATATTGCATAAACAAACTTCTCAAAATCACTGTTTCCTTTAATCTATATCTAATTCCGTTTAAAATAGGTCATTAATCCCTTTACAAAATCATCCAGTTTGCCTTATCCCTCAGAACATCAAACGCACAACTCCCAACATATTTCGCCAATTACAAATGCACAAACTCCCAACATCTTTCCAGTAATCGCCTCGCTTATTACACAAGGCTAATACAATAATCCTTTAAATCATCCACGACACACCAAAACACAACACCTATAAACGTAATTAACAAAAAAAAACTAGCAACAATATTATCATAGTCCCCTTCCAAACTAACATTCGCCGTCCCCTCTCAAACCACATTTTTATTTTTAACTCTTGGTTTGGGTTGCAATGAGCACACAAAGTCGCAGATGAGAATCGAACACCAAACCTTACAGTCGGGGTAAAACGAGCTTAACCCATCTAAGCTATTTATTACCCTCATTATAACTTAAACCATAACAGTAACTATCTGCATTCAATAACATTAGATTAGACGAGCAAGGTTGGCCCAATGGTTAGGAGTTCAGGATTGTCCCGGGTTCGAATCCTCATATCCCCTATTAACTACTCCAATGTACCCAAAGATAACAACTTTAGATTAAATGAAACAAAAAGTAAATAGTAACTATCTACATTCAATAGCTTTAGATTAGACGAACAAGGTTGGCCCAAAGGTCAGGAGTTTAATTGTCCGAGGTTCGAATCCTCATATCCCCTAGCCCGCAGTATTAACTGCTCCAATGTACCCAAAGATAACAACTTTAGATTATATGAAATAGAAAGTAAATTATAACTAATTAACTATCTACATTCAATGGTCTGGAGTTTAATTGTCCCAGGTTCGAATCCTCGTATCCCCTACCCCCGCGGTATTAACTGCTCCAATGTACCCAAAGATAACAACTTTAGATTAAATGAAACAAAAAGTAAATAGTAACTAATTAACTATCTACATTCAATGGTCAGGAGTTTAATTGTCCCAGGTTCGAATCCTCGTATCCCCTACCCCGCAGTATTAACTAATCCAATGTACCCAAAGATAACAACTTTAGATTAAATGAAACAAAAAGTAAAACCAAAACGCAAAAAAAAAAAAAAAACATTAATTGAACAAGAAAAAAAAAAGAGAGGGACTAACGGTGTCGTTTGGAAGGACATGAATCTGGAAATGACTGCCTTTGAGGGTTTTGACAGTCAGCTTCATTTTGGGAAAAGAGAGAGAGATGGGTTGGGTTTCAGGAGAAAAGGGAGACAAGTTGAGTGACAAAGTTTCAGGAAGGAAGAAAGATGGGAGGAACAATATGCAACCCAACAGTAACTGACATACAAAGTAGAGGAGGAGGAGGCCAGAGGAGAAGCAGTGTGTGTGTCTCACTTTTTTCTTCTTTTGGATCCTCCACTTGTTGAATCCAATTTACCTGAATTAGATTTTTTTTTTTTTTTTTTTGGTAAGATACGGAACTAGATTGAATTGAACTGAACTGAAAAATAGAGTTTTGGAAGAAATTGTTAGTTGGGTTGGGTAAGGGTTTGGAACTGTGGACGAAACTTTTTATATGGGTGATGGATTTTAATATTTTGAGCTTTATGTGTGTGAGACTTTCTTTTAAGGTGAAAATTGGCCAACTAAATCGAAAAATTGAGTTTTTGAGAAATTGGTAGTTGGGTCGGGTAAGGGTTTGGAACTGAACAAGACACTTTTTGTATGGGTGATGGCTTTTGATATTTTGAGCTTTATGTGTGTGTGAGACTGTTCTTTTAAGGTGAAAATTTCAAATGAAATGAATTGGATTGAGTATAATTTTTTAATATATGGGTTTGGATCATCCACTTGTTCAATCCAATCGAACTGAACTGAAAATTTGAGTTTGTGTTGAATAAATTGTTTGGTTAGGGTGGGTAAGGTTGGGAATTGAACACGACACCTTTTGTATGGTGATGGAGTTCGAATACATCATTATGTGGCTTTTAATGTTTTGAGTTTTATGTGTGTGAGATTGTTTTTTAAGTGAAAATTTGTCAACTAAATTGAATTTAAATGAAATAAATTGGATCGAATCCAATTTTACATAAAATGGATTGGATCTTCCACTTGTTCAATCCAAACTGAACTAAATTAAACTTTTTCAAGTCACTATTAGGAAGAAATACGACCCATCTTATCCGGAGATGGAGTTCGAGTAGGTCACCATGTTGTCTTTTAGTTCTTTGAGTTTTGTCCAATGTATATGTGTTGGAGCTTGTTTTTTTAAGGTGAAATTTGGTCGATCGATTAAACTTAATTGAACTAGATGAATTTCAATAAAAATGGATTAAATCGAATCTAGTTGATCGAAACCGAAAATATTTTGTCTAGTCGTTACCCCTTAAGTGGTCTTATTTTATCTTATTTAGACCATTTTATCATTGAACTCATTCTAAAAATTATGTGTCAAGGCAAAATCAGATGCCTACCACTAAGAGTAGCGACTAAAACTAGGCATGACAGTATTATTTACCTGGATATGAATAAAATATGGATGGCTAACACGTGTAAGAAGATAATTAGTTATAATGATGGTTTGAGCTTCAAAGACCTCATTTGTGAGTGTTGGGATGGTATTTATGGAAAACACCCTTTGTTTTGTTGCACTTGAACCAACATTTAGTTTTGGGGTGTAATGAAAATAGTACATGATGAAGCTTTAGAATATTTTGAGTAATTTTTAGGAGAGATGTAAAATAACATTGGTAGAGGAGTGTTCCCCCATAATGTATGAGACGAGAGTTGCATTTCGTTCAGGGTCATATTTTGCCTCTTGAAAGAGAGAGGAATCCCAAATTACTAGACCTAATGTCACGCTATTAATTCGTTTTAGTCGTCCACCATTATGTAGCATTGCATGGCCAGCTTTTATAGTCTGACACACGGTGCGTAAAAGGCCCGTGAACTATATGATCGTTGTTTAATTTGAATAGACTAACTTTAAATTTGAGAACATTAGTTAATTAATCGTTGTAAGAGATGATATTTATCTTACATAAATTCGGGTGCATGGCACACATTGGCACTGCGGTGCTTATTCTACAATTGTTTCAAATTTTTATTTAATATGAACGGAGAAGAGATTATATGTTCATTAAAACTCCATGGACTAGGAGACAATAAACGGTATCCCAATTTTGGCTCCATTGCGCATGTTCAAGTTAGAAGTATTGTATAAATGTATTGTCATGCTACTAAGTATTTATATTTGAGTAATTCTCTTTCTAAGAGGTGGGCAATAATAATCCAATTGAAGCATATTGATCAGGCGTTTGTAACGCATTGTATGTTTTATAATAAGTCTCATTCTTCCGAAAGATATCCCCAAATCAAGTTCATTAATTAGTTTTTCCTCCTCAGTTTGAGTAATAGCAATGGTAGATGCCACATAGAATGGAACGTCGTGGGGATCCATATTTTAACATAATATCAATTTAGATATGTTCGATTAACGTCTTCTCATAATGAGCACTCATAAACCATATTCATTGGTCCAACGTTCCTATTACAATATGATGAAAGTTATTAATTGCTTTGTAGGCATTTGTTAATCGAGGGATTTGAATCCCTTAATTTTTGTACTCTTACCTAATTATGCAATAATCCTAAGAGATAAACTTTCTTTTTCTTCGGAAGATATGTTTTAGTAGGAATCAGAAAAATTTCAATGAAAAAATTGTCCCCATGACGCTTTTAATTCTTGAGCTATTCGTCTGAGTTTCAAAATTTTGTGAATTTTGTGCCAAATGTATCCTCAGACCCACGTGTTTGTGTTAGAATGCCCAAAAGTATATATGGTCACACCCCCTAGTTTCCTTAAGCTAAATGCTATGCAACAATTAGCAAGAAATGGTAAATAAGATTGGGGTTGTTATTTTTTATCCTCTTGGTAAAGTGTCATTGCAGTCGTGATATGTGTCAAGGCTAAGTGTGATTTCCATTGTGGCTTAATAGACCAATTATACTTGGGTTGAAGGTAGCAAGGCATCACTATTTAAGATATTATGTTAGTGTACTATAAAAACAAGGAAAATTTAACGGGAATGATCCCAACTTTCACTCTTCACCCATTATTAATCCCAACTTTGCATAATCCCATATTAATCCCAACTTTTGACGCTTCATTCTTTTATTGCACCCATAGCCCCCCCAAAAAAAACAATAATCACATAAGAGTCATCACAGGTTCAACACATACCTAAATTTTTGCTAAGCATCACCCTAAAATAACTGATACTATATCTCATTATTGTACCCACAACCAGAGGCTATTCCCAGTTTCCCACTACTCACTCACCACCCCCAACCCCAAACCCATAAAATATATGTCCTCCCTATCTACCCTCGGTAATCACCCCAACCCCGACCATCCCCCTTCCCAACGCCCCACCCACAACCCCCACCAATCCAGATGCGCAAATCCATAATAACCACCCCCTCCCCCTCCCACCGTGCTTGATCGAGCCTCCCTCCTCCCCGCAGTGATCCCGAGATCATCCCCCTCCCACAGTACTTAATCCGCAACAATCACCCCATCCCCCCATGCTTAACCCATAAGAACCACCATTTTTCGCAAACAACCACCACTCCCTCGAAAACCTACCTAAGTTCCTTGAAAATGGAGACCATGAGAAGGAGAGAGCGAGTGGGAAACGAGTTTTGAGATAGGTGCTCGTGGTTTTGGATGGTGGTGGTGACTGGGATGGTCGTTTGTTGGGCGAGGTGGAGGAAAGAGGGGTATGGGATGTTGTGAGTAGTAGGGAGTGGCCGAGGAGATGAGCAGTGGTGGTGGGTTATTTGTGGGTTTATCTTTACGGTGGTAGGAAGGAGAGGAAAGAGGGGGATAGGTGTTTGCTGGGTTGCAGAGAAGTGAGAAAGAGAGAGTTGAGGAGTTTGTGGTGGTGGTGGTGGTGGTGGTTGGACAACGACAGTTGAACAATGAGAAGGAGATGAAAGAGGGTGCGGGTAGAGGAGGGAAAAGGGAAACAATTTGGGTTGGTGGCCTGGTGGGAGTGGAAGAGAGAAAAGAGAAACAATTTGGGTTTTTTAACTTTCCTAAGAAAGCGGTAGGGTGGGTTGTGGTTTACTTAAAATTGAGGGTATTTTAGTATTTGTATGTTTCTTATGGTGATGCTAGTATACAAGTTAGGGTGATATTTAGCAAATGTGAAGATTATTATTTTATTTTTTTACATTGGGTGCGATAATAGAATGGGGTGTTGAAAGTTGGGATTAATCTGGAAATATGTAAAGTTGGGATTAATTATGGGTGAAGAGGTAAAGTTGGGATTAGTCCCCTTAAATTTTCCTAAAAACAATTCAGGATATTTGTGAGCGATGTCGCCCGTAGGGGGTCCCCTTAGGGTGGGGGAAACCCGCGCTTGTACTGACGCTCGAGAGCCCTACCACATAGGGAGTAGGCCTTGGGGGGTTAGGGACCCCTTGGCCAAGCCTTTGTGGCTCCCATGATGATGGTTTCGTGGCTGATTCGATCTTGCAAGGCAGGATATGTGCCCAGGGACTGACAAGAGCCAGTGCATTGCAGGATAAGGGAAAGGGGACTAGATCAGAGGCTGGCGCCATGAAATGTGGTGCCAGTTCTGGTGCTTGGTGCCTGTAAAGCAGGTTCCAGGTTACAGAGGCATGGAATGTGCCTCTGCCTGGTTCTGGTAGGTTTCAGATGCAAGGAACAAGGGCAGAAAGGCTGGCGCCTATAAAGCAGGCGCACGTCTAGATAGTAGGCGCCAGGCTCCAGAGGCAAAAATGTGCCTCTGGTCTGACCTGTACGATCGACTAGAGTCGCCACCAAGGGTTGAGGTACCTTGGGAACCGCGAACGTCACAGATCTAGCCTCAAACCCATGAGCGTACATGAGATGTAGATTGGAGCAAGGCTTTCCCCAAATCTACTGCATCTTCATAGATGAGTCCTCTGGTAAAGCGTACCAAAGATCTAGATTCGGGGGTAAAGTATCCAGATAGGGCAATGGTAAGATGTACCATTGCCTGCTGGTTGCGTTTTTCTTTACTAATGGCGTGATTTAAAATGTTGTCAAATTATAAAAGTCATGTATACATCAAATATATGTCAAGTCAAGCATTATATATAAGCAATAAAACATAAAAGCATTAGTTCTCTATTAGGAGGCACTCAGGAGACCTACGGTAATGCTTGTCGCTTTGTCGCGTGTCGTTGCTTTGATGTGGTGATCTAGTTTGACCTTTGTGATGTGTGTATGTAAGATATGTGTATGATGTTGTAGGGATGATTGTATGTGTTTGATGTGAAGGTTGTATGTGTTGTGTTAATGGAGGCTTGTATGTGATTTAGGGTTGTAGATGATGAAGATGGAGGCTAGTAGGTGATTAGGGTTTAGAGAGATGAGAGAGGGAGGCAAGGTCATATTTCTTGCTAGGGTATTAGGGTGCTCTAGCAAGAGAGTTCTAATTCTGAGTGGGAGAGACGAATGTTGAACCCTAAAAATAACTCATGAGCGAGTGTAGACACCCCAATGTGTCACATTGTCAATTGCCCAGTGATGATAACTAAACTAGGTAATGTGCTTGGACGAACGATTTATTCTGACTGCGATCGGTTTTACCATCTCGAGCCATAAAC
>CAAKMY010089801.1:650-11512 GCA_901111285.1 Corrigiola litoralis | reverse complement strand
AAATTCAACAGGATCAGATATAAAAATATAAATATAAAAATATAAAAAGATAAACGTAAAATCTAAGTTAAAATATAATAACGTCAAATTCAACAGGATCAGATATACAAAGATAAATATAAAAATATAAAAAGATAAACGTAAAATCTAAGTTAGAATATAATAACCTTAATAAACTAAACTATTCTTCGTCGTAGAATAATTCTTCTAATAAGTCGTTAAAATCGTCAAATTATTCAGTTAGAAATAAAAAGATAAAAGCAAGAAATATAAAAGTAAGCTATTCTTCGTCGTAAAATAATTCTTCCAATAAGTCGTTAAGATTGCTTACTAATAAAACTATCCATTTTATTTAGGGTATGAGTTTTGGACCAATATGCAATTACCTAACAATTGAAGGAATTAAAAAAAAATTCAATATAGTTTATAGCGTGTATATCTGATATGCAATTATCGTCGCCCTCTCCAAAGAATTAACAAAGTGTCATACTCAGGAATTAGATAACTATGGAAGATGAGGACAAAGTCACATGCAGCCAAAAGCTGGAGCTAGTGACGTCTGACTCAATTACTACACATTGTGGCGGAAAGGTAATAAGCAACAGTGAACACCCCATGCACAAAACATAGTATGCCTCCAATCGAGAGCATATGGTGGTGAGTGAAACCGCAGGATGCTTTCGCTTTCTCATTTGACAGCGTTCCTACCACCAGCATGAATAATCCGACGGCAAGTAAAGTCCTGAGCAATTCATTAATATCATATCATGTCAGCTCAAGTATATTGTCCCATAATTGTTCCCTAATTATAAATTGTGAGCTGAATATCTCCTTCGTCTATCCCTTTGATCATATCTAAGTAGAGTAAACTATTGAAAAATCAGAAGATGCTAGCTAGATATTGTTGGTGATTGCCATAGCCAAAGAGGAGCCAGTAACTAGACATTGTTAAGGAGCACGATTATTGCCCCATTCATTTGTGGTTCGCCCCGCCAAAAAGTTGTGTCAGGTACGGATACTTGTAATATCTATTTTCCCAATGTATTACTTGATCCAATGTAAAAAAAACAAAAACAGATGCTACATTGCTACTATCTTTTTTTAATAAATCATTAAACCTTTGTATACACTAATATCATATTTGGCAAAGTTCACATGAATACGAATGACCCGACCCAAAATAATCCAAAATCCGAATTTGACCCAAAAGCCATCATCCAAATTTGATCAGAAACACAAATTGACTAGACCTAATATTGACTCGAACTCAACCACACTCGATAGCGACCATTAAAAACAAACTTAAAAATAACATGAATTGTCCAAAGAGTATAAGGTAGTCTCGGGACTACCTAGAGCTAGGTAGTCCAAACGCGCGCGTCATATACAAGAGAGTGCTGTTAAATGACAATTAAACATTCTAGCTCAGCTGGTGTGAGTAAATTATTCAACCAAATGCAGGAGTCGAGGTCAGCGGTTCAAACCTCCACACTTACAACTTTTGTGATTTTTACAATTTCCTTTAGTCCTTGCCTTGTGCAACTGATTTATTACTTTTAATAGTATTATCGGTTTTGGTCCAACAAAATCGAAAGTAAAGCCCATAAAAGTTCAATTTCCATGATAATTAGTAGTATTAAGTAAGATTCACATTTTGTTTAATGTTATCATATTATCAATATCCATAACTTCAAGATTCAATATCCATAGGAATTATAAGCAATATCCACAATTATTATAGGCAATATACATATAAAAATCAATATAATATCCATTAACAAAATAGTTAATACTTCATTGTTTATTTTCTCAAAACTTAAAATGCAATATCCATTTAAAAAGTACATAAATCCTTTTGTTTCATTTTTTCAGTTCGTTGTTGTGTAACAATATCCAACAAACTAAATTTAAATTATAATTATTATAATTACTGATACATAATAATATAAGTGAAATACATGAAAAACATAGCCAATATACTTTAAAAATGTGACCGATATACATTAAAAATGTACCCAATATACATCAAAAATGTAATAAATATACATAAAAAACACTTTTATACCCAAAAAAAATAATAAATATCCAGAAATATTCAACCCATAAACCCTAACTTCTCATCGCATCCCCGTCGTAGCCGCCACCATCTTGGCCTACAAACCCTAAAAAAGAAACCCTAATTCATGAAAACCCATCGCCGCCCCCCTAGACCACCACCCACAACAAACAAACACACCCTAAACCACCATAAACAACCAGAAAACCACAATAAACACCCCGAAACCACCATAAACCACCGAAACCACCGCAAAAATCTACCCCAAATCGCCGGAACAATCACCATCTTCCCTCATTAACAAAAAAAAAAAAAACTATAGCAGTGAAAAAAATAAAATATATTCGACGCAACAAATTTAAGTAACTTATCCTTGCTTCTCTTAACTGCTAGACTAGAAGAGAGAAGAGAAGAGGAGAACGAGAGAGAAGACAAAGCGAGGTGGGCGGGTGAGGGTGAGGGTGAGGGTGAGGGTGAGGGTAAGGATGAGGAGAGAGGCAGGTGAAGAGAGTTAGGAGGCAAGTGAGAAATGAGGGTGGGTTAGGGTTTTGTGGCTAATAAATGAAATGACGCGGATTGACTCTTTAAACCCCTAAACTTCACGTTATTTACTGAAAAGCCACCGGGTCTATCTAGAATAGGGTAGTCCCGGGACTACCTTATAATTTACCTGAATTGTCTAATTTAAAGTTGGCACGATTTTATATTAGTCTATTTTCCCAAATTTTACTCTAATCATCTTGTCTAAATGTTAGATGTGACATATTGATATACGATACTCATTTTTACATATCAGTTGTGATCTATAAAGTCGTAATCAAATCAATACATATTGTTTAACTACATCTTTGAATATTCAATTCTACAAAGAAAAGGTGATAATTTTGATTTGTCTGAAATTAAAAAGCATTAAATAAAAATAATAACTAATACAAAGATGAAATCAACTTGAAATATTAATGCAAATATTAAAACAACCCCAACCAGACCCGACACTCCACAAAACATGATTGACCTGAAGTTGACCCAAGCCGATAAAAAACTAGTTAAAAAATAAATTGATCCAAATGTTACCCGATTTGAACTAACCCAACCTTAACTCGATCCAAATAAAACTAACTGCGAAGTTTAATTTAAACTGAAATTAGTTGTTGCATTGCTTCACGTGCAGGTATACAAAGAAATATTTTTTAAAAATTTTAGTATGGTCGAAATCGGTACTCTAGATATACATTTAAATTATTTGTAAATCTATTATGTAATTAATTAGTTTTTTTTTGTCTTTTGTTCCTCCTTTGAACTGTTATTGTCGTTGTTGTGGTAGTGGTCTTTTGATAAGTGTTGGTCGTGTTTTCCTCTTATTCTTGTCTCTTGTTGGCGCGCCCGGCTACCTTCTTGGGAAGCGTGTTCGTAGCGCCTTTTCTTGCCATAACGTACAAGGCCTAGACTGACAAAAAAAAAAAAAAAAAACGTACAAGGCCTAGGCTGCTAACTAGTTTAGTATTGTGTTGCGCCTCATTCCTTAGTTAATTGTGTATAGGTTTTTTTCATGTTTTTTATTTCTCTTAGTTAGTTAATCCATCTATTGTAATTTGGAGACTATATTATATCTTGGTTGGGTCTTAAGGTGTGCTTAGTGTCGGTCTAGCGGGACTAGGACTTGTATTTCATATGAGTCTTTTTCTGTTTTTCGTTTTAATTATCAGTGCGTCTGTATCTCATCTTCGGATGATTTTATTGTGGGTTTGCACAACCTCATTTATTATCTACAAAAACAAAAAGAAAAAAATTGATGCGAGTATGTTTTTTAATATCGGAAATCAAGGTAGTAATGAGGACAAGAGGAGAATGTTAATCGAGAAAATTACTTTTGTCGTTGGCAATTATGTTGATCTATAAGCTTTGTTTTATGTTTTTACCTTAAAAATCTTTGGTAATAGCATTTATGATACACAAATTATTAGAAAATATTGTCTATTTTTATTACAAAAGCGAATCAATTTCTTATAAGTTAAATTTTCTTAAGCTTCCACAAAGCCCAAATTGAGTTATACATTTATATACCTACTAGCTTATGGCCCGTGCAAATTGCACGGACTGCAAAGTAGAATTTTAATAGATAATTTGAATTAATTTACTATTTTATTTTTCGTACGATTAAATTATTTTCTATATACTTGCAATTTGCCTTTTTCTTTGGAATGAGCTTACAATTCGAATATGAGTAAAGAAACTACAACCTCGTGAAGTTTAAGTAGTTCAAAACTCTTTTAGGTCAACTATAGTTTACCAATTCTTACACCGTCATTATCAGATTTATACCAAGTATTAGCTTTATTCAATCTAAATAATTTTCCATGCTTCTAATTAAAATTGAACTAACTTTCCATAAGATTTATACCCAGTATTGGCTTTTATATAGGGCATAGATCTAATTAATTAAAATTAAAAATTTTCTTAAAATTAAGCGGTGATGTAGTAGAGAGTGTGCATTTAAGTGTTGTAGTACAAAGTCCATTTCATTTTTGTTAGAAAAATTAAGAGGTTTTTTCTTTCTACTTCAACACAAAAAGTAAAGCAACACGTACTCTTCTGTTTGTATGCATAGAACCTTCTTTAATTTTCTGTCTCGGTCCATTTGAAAAATGCATGTGATTTAATTAGATAATGATCATGTAGTTGAATATCTTAAGTAGCAAGGGTGACTCGAGATTACACAAAATCCCAACAACCTAACAACCTACGTCGATCTTTGATCTAGTGAAACTAAACATCATATATACAAACCCAAAATTAAGTCTACTGGTAATTTTTATAAACATGTGAGTTGCCAATATCCTAAGTAGTTGGAAATACGCCCAAAATCAATGATAAGAAAGACCTATCTAATAGTTATAGTTAAACATATTTCAACAATATTGCATTCACTCAAATAAATAAGATTCTTTAATATTTGTAAAATCCAGTGCATCCTTGATTGGTTTTAAAGAGTTGATCCTTACTGTTTGATCATGATAGCGGTATAATTTAGATATTTTAACTCTTCCAACTTAAGGTAGGCTATTGGCCAAGCACAAAGAAAGGTCAATGCAAAAACACAAATGAAGCTTTGCAACTATCACTATTATGCTATCAACTTGAACAATGTGCTGCTAAACTTGATCACTATATAGTATTATTATTACCAAACTATTTCCTTATTAAGGTCATGTTCTCTTCACATGACTTCCAGTTAGTTTCAGTTCCTTCAACTTTTTCCTGTTCCTTCTAATTCTTTCCAATTGCTTTCAGTTCTCTCCAATTCCTTTCAGTTCCTTCTAGTTAATTCCTTCTATTTTTTCAAATAATTTCAGTTCCTTTCAGTCCGCTCCATTTACTTCCAATCATCTCCAATTCTTTCCAGTTCCTTACAAATTGCTCCAGTTATTTCCAGTTCTCTCTAATTCCTTCTGGTTCAGCTCAGTGATTTTCAGCTGAAGAGAAAATGGCCTAACATAGAGTATGATAAGCCATTTGTTTTATTTTTCTACTAAAATTAGAAAAAAAAATTATAATAAAAGGCAAAATAATGTGGTTGATACATATGACAATGTCACATGGCATGATCACAATCATTTGCCATTTCGACTTTGCTTTCGTCACTTCTAATGCAACTTTTCTGTAAATTTTTATGGGAAAACAACAGAGAAATGCAATGAAACGTATATTATGACATAATTTATTTGCTTCTTTGACCTTTGTAATTATCCAGTTGTTCAAGTGTCTCATGCAATTGTCTAATAATCAATTAAGAAAGTAGAAAAGACATAGAAAATTTAGTCTCCTTTTATAACTTGTTGTGCTACCAAGTTCTCTCTTGTTAGACAGAAATGCCACATGGATTAAATATTAGAGGACCTATTAAGTGTTCGATGAAAATAAATGCAAAGATATTCTTCCATGTTATAGTTATTGAATCTAAATTTTAAAGATTCTTCCTTATTATAATTTTTATTTTACTGTTGAAAAGGTTTCTTTCTAGTCATCTTCTTTATATTAGCATTTGGCAACGTATGAACTATATAAACGTTTGTTACTACAGTATATCATCAAGATCAAACAATTTTTGTAATCACCATCAGTTAAGGTTTATGTATGTTAATCTTTCCAATATATTTACATTGATTTCCCATTTAGCTATCTTGTTTAAGATTTCTGTCCATATAAGAAACTTAATATAATAAAAAAATATCAAAATTATGGTAATTAGAATCATTTAAGGTTTGTTAAGTTCAAACTTTCCATTCGAAAATTTAGCTTGATTTTGGGTATTTTCTTCATATGATATTTATATGCATTATGTGATATAATAATTGTGCAGTATATAAATATAATTTTTTGTCCAAATTTGCGCTATAAGAAATCACCATGATTTCACAATTATGGCAATCGACACCAGTTGAGGTTCATATATGTTAGTATTTCATTAGATGAACATATATCTTCATGTAGTGAGTTTTTTTTATATTTCTTTCAATCTTGAGTTATGTGATCTCATCAAGATCATACTATTATGGTAATAAGCTTCAATTAAGGTTTGTTCAGTCCAATCTTTATAATATATCTAGGCTTAATTTTAGGCTTTTTTCTTACCATTTTTATATGTATTATGTAATAGAATTTTGAATAGTATATACATTTAAATTTTGTTTTAAATACCAAACTCTAAAACTTTCAACAATGGCAAGTGCGCTAGTAATGCCTTTGTGGAATAGTTACCAAGTTATATTTTCCCATTGTCTTTGATCTATTTTACTAACTGGTTTCTCATTTGTTTGAGCTACTTCTTTTCGTACGTATGAGAAAATCAATCATAATGGATGCCAATATTCTGGTTTGTTCATATGCCAAGGTGCTTTAGTTGCTATTTAGAATAATTTTGAATATTAGAATATTAGGAGATTCGCGCCTAAAATGATCTTGGATGAAATAGTCATAGCACATATTAAAAATAGTCAAAATATATTAGAGTTAAGGGCATTGATAAAATTAAATAATTACTCATAGCAAAAATTCGTAGAGAAATGATATGCTCAAAGTGCAAAATATTAACAATGTTTGTATTTATGATATTTCAAAATGGCTAATATCATCTAATATTATATAAAAAAACTATTACATGGACCTTTACTATATTTATAAAGTATGTGTTTCGAATATTTTTCTGGTTGTTAGCCTTGTAAATTCTCCAAACTTGTGAATGAGATGAGTATATTATAGTGTGTGGTGCAAAGATTATTTGATTTTTTTAGAGATAGAGATGGAGATCAATTTGGCATGGGGAGTTGGTAGAATTAGTTTGTGCCGGTGAAGGAGACGAATGATGATGGTGGATGTAGAGCAATATGAGGAGGATATATATAGGGAGTTATGGTTCCACAAAATATCCTAGATACTATATAAATTTTAATAAACCAAAGTTCCAAATAAGGAAATATGCATGTGATATACTGTTTGACTATGTAATAGGTAATCATATAATCATAATATTATTAGTCTTTTTTAGAAGATACTACTAAAATTCGGGAATAATAATTTTTATAATTAAGGAAAAATTTAAGAAAAAAATATTTTTAGACATGATTCTAGGAATATAAAAAGGAGATGAGATATCCTTTGCTTTTGTTACTGGTTAATATATCATTGTATAAAAGGTAATAATGTATTTATGTAGATTGATAAAAGGCAATAATATGAATTAAGTTTTTTACTTATATTGATTGATATATTGTATAATTATTTATTAATTATATGACACATTTTGACTGACAAATGAATTCTATGATTATATGATTTTTCTCCTTTAAATAGATTGTGTATATTTGTTAACAATTTTGATAAAGAAAGAATCTGTTATTGTCATTTTTAGGTGGTGTTAAGTTATAAAGATGATAGAGATAGCTAAATAAAAGGCAAAATAATATTTTCTTAGCCACGGATTTAGATGATATTTTCTTAGCCGTGATTTTTTTCTTAGCAATTTTATTTAGTCTTCTTTCAATTCATTATAGAGAAAGTGATTGTTTAAGATTATGGAAGTTTCTATATTTGTTAACAGTAGTTTTAGCCTTTTCGATATAAGAAATGTTTTCTAATTTTGTGTTAGTAATAAACAGCATTATGATATGATATGATTTTATTTGATCAGATTAGATAATTTTTCCACTTAAGAAATATTGTGTATCTTATTAATAATATTAATGGGAAAGAATATAATATTGCCATTTCTAACTGGTATATGAATATCTAATTCAAAATAATAAAATATTTACTTAAATAGTATCAAGTCTGAACGTAATTTTTATTTAGATTATTTTCCAACTTTAGATATATCGTGTATCTTATCAATAATCTTGATGAGGAAAGAATCTAATATTTCCATTTTTAGCTGTAACTGATTATCTAGTTCAAAATAATAAAAAAATAAAAACAAAAAAAGCCAAATAAACATGGGAGGGACATGTGGCATTGCCACGTGGCAAACAGACAACCATTGTTGCTTATGGTTGTTGTTTTAGTAGATTATATAGATAGATACCAGGCCAGCTTGGCTTGGTCTACTTTTAGGCTTATTTTTTTTTTGGTAAAATGAAATTCTCAATACCATATGAAAGAATTACAACCTAAAGCTTTTATGGTTAACACACCCTACAAAGCTAATCTAATCCAAGATACTCAAATCACCCTATACAAAAGAATCAGAAGTTTTAATAATAGTACTTCTAGGAAGGGCTTATTATCAAAACAACAAACATCATGTGTTAAGGGCAATCATCACACCAAACACAAGGGAAAACACTCCCTAATGACAAATAAAAGAGGATCAACAAACAAATACAAGACAATACCAATCAGGTAGCTAAAACAATCCTACACAGATTAGACTGCAGGAAATTAGGGGTGTCTGCCCCTTTTACTCATCTCAGAGGTCAGTTTGGTAGACTTGCAGCATCTCACAAATATACTTCAAGTAGTGGAACCAATAATTTGATCAACTGTTCTTGACTCATTCCTGAATAGTCTAGCATTCCTTCCTTACCACAAGAAATACACAGCATTTGCAAGCATACACATGTACAAAGCATAGGTAGCACCAGACTTTGTGCTAATAGAAGCAACAATCTGAATCTCCATATCCCATTTTGCACTGGCTCTACCTGCTCCCCACAAGACAATAGTCTATGCCACACTTGTGAATTGAATGAGCATTTAAATAGCATATGTGTAGCATTTTCTTTCTCAAAACAACACAAAACACAAGTTTAATCAATGTTAGGATTCCATCTCACAATTCTGTCTTTAGTAGCAGCTCTTTGCCAAAGGAACATCCATAAGATGAAAATCCTTTTTGGCTCAGCACAGTTATTAGAAATAATTCTCTTCCATAAAAGAGGATTCGAATCCCCTGCAATAAGCTTATAACAAGCACTGATATAATACCTATTCTGAACAAGAACAGACCCCCAACTCTGTTGCAGTATCTGAAGTTTATCCCTAACAACTATTTGTTTCCTGATAATCCAAGATGCACTATTAGGGGTACTAACATTCCAGACACTATTATTGCTTTTTATATAGTAGTAGTCGATCCATCCCACATTCCCACCCATAATACATCCTTCTTACTAGCAACATCCCTTAATAATTTACCAGATGCAAAAATACTCCAATTTGCGAAATTTAACAAGTTCAACCCACCACTTGACCTGGGTTTACAGTAAGACTCCCATTTGACCAAAGCCCTTCTAGAAATTGATGCTTCACCACTCCATAAGTAAGACCTTAGTCTAGCTTCAATCTTTAACAAAACTTTCTTAGGAATCACAAAAACTTAAGACCAGTAAGATTGAAAACCAAACAGAACAGATTGAATGAGTTGTTTCCTCCCTACATAAGAGAGGAACTTTGGTGTCCAATTCTTGACCCTATTCGGAATTTTCTCAACCAAAGGCTTGTACTGAATAATACTTGGTCTTTTCGAAGAAAGAGGCACTCTTAAGTATTTAAAAGGAAGCTGCTCTTCTTTCATACCAAGCTTGCTAAGAAATTGTGGTTTAACAGACTCATGAATACAAGCACAGTATAATGAGCTTTTATCCATGTTTCCAATCAAGCCAGAAGATCTAGAAAAAGAAGCAATTACACACATGGCTTCAAAAAACTGAATACTACCTTACATAAAAAGTGCAAATCCTCTGCAAAAAAGATGAGTAATGCCCAGCTTTTTACACTTAGGATGAAACCTAAATATATCATCTTTGATCAACTTTGTAACACCCCAACCCCTTGTGGGATGGTCAATGTCAACAAATGTGGCTCTCCAGGCTGTGTACTGACCCCACTGTACCAACACTGGTCTTTTCAGTGCACTTTGTCCTCACTTGTGAACACCTAGAAAACTTACCAGGAGGTCACCCATCCTTATACTACTCCAAGCCAAGCACGCGTAACTGTGGAGTTTCAAAGGAAATGGGCTCCATGAAAAGAAGATGCATCTTGTTCGTATGAGTAGTACTATCAATCCATTTAAGCACTCATCAATTCTCAATCTCAAATGTGGGGTATCACAATCACCCTCACTAAAGGACTGCAACGTCCTCGTTGCACATGTGAGACACACACAAACAATCCCAGGATGCAGCCCCTGCTAGGTGACTGAACTGCCTTTCACGACCACATCTCAGCACACGGTCGCAGGGTTTATCTGATACCAACTGAAACAACTCATCCTTGCGGAGGATCGAATCCTTAGTGTTTGACCAAGATC
>CAAKMY010089703.1:0-33590 GCA_901111285.1 Corrigiola litoralis | reverse complement strand
CACGGTGCTTGGTTTACAATACCTCGTCACAAGTACACTGCACCCACCCCACTCCAGATCCTGTCTTTCACCCCATTTCCTCTGAAATCTGCAGTGTTCTACTTCCACACACAACAACTCACAAAATGTTACCCCTCACCCTCAATTATTCAACCATGTCCAATTCAATCACTTCCAAGTTCCACCCCCCCCCCCCCCCACTGAACACTCAAACTAGTCAACTAGACAACTACTATAGACTTCCAATTCTTGCACCCCACCACCAAGGGCAAACTTGTAATTTAACCCATGACAAGGTTTTTCACTAGCCTTTCCATTTTAAACACCCTATAATATAGCACATAGACCATAGCATAGCATAGCAAGACTTAATCATTCAATTTTTTAAAACTAAAATTATAAAAATCCCTCCACTTAACACTTGTGTGACCATTTCATCTCATCTTGATAGTAACATTTGAATAAGTCCATTATATTCTTGAGCCCCTAATCTTTGTTCTTCCCCCAAGACCAAGTTTTTTCCACCATTTCTTCCATAAACCCTAACCCACGTCTTCATTGAACTTCCATCAAATCGTAAAAAGTCTTCATCTTTTGATCTTATGTACTCTTTAAATTAGTGGGTCAATCTTAGTTTTGCAAGATTATATTAATTTCAGCAAAAAATTTCATTTATTTTCTGGTACTTTTAGCATAAATTGTAAATACTCAATCTTTGAGCAAGATTGTGCTGATTCTGGTGGGTACCCACTTGTTTTTTCTTGCTGTTTTGAGCTACCATGATTTTAGTTTGGTGCATTGTGTTCAACTTTTTATGATGATGTTGTGCAAATTGTAGGAAAATATAGCATTGTTAGAGAATATTGCTATATTGTTGTTATTGTTTTGGTAGTTTAAGTGTAAAGAAGGGAGAATGGGGTGTGTATATGGTAAATGTTGTAGGAGACATAGAGTTAAAGGTAAAGAAGATGGTTTTGATGGTGTTAAGGAGAAGAAAATTCCTGTGTTTGCTGAGAGGATATTGGAGAGTGTAGATGTACCTTTGCATAATTTTAGCTTGGAGTACTCGGTGCTTACGCAACGGGGGTATTACCCCGACTCGCCCGATAAAGAGAACCAAGATAGTTATTGCATTAGGACCAAGTTGAAGGATGATCCGAATGTGCATTTTTTTGGTGTGTTTGATGGGCACGGGCAGTTCGGGACGCAGTGTTCGAGATTTGTGAAGGATAGGTTGGTGGAGATTTTGAGTAGTGATGAGAGTTTGTTGGATGATCCTGTTAAGGCGTATAATGACGCGTTTTTGAGAGCGAATGAGGAGTTGCACAATAGTGATATTGATGATACGATGAGTGGGACTACGGCGATTACTGCGCTTGTTGTAGGGAATAAGGTTTATGTTGCGAACGTGGGGGATTCCAGGGCTGTTATTGCTCGCAAGGATGGAGATGGGGGGCGTGTTGTTGCGCAGGACCTGTCTCGTGATCAGACTCCGTTTAGGAAGGATGAGTATGAGAGGGTGAAGCTCTGTGGGGCTAGAGTTTTGAGTGTTGATCAAGTGGAGGGGGTCAAGGATCCAGATGTACAGACTTGGGGTGATGAGGAGACTCAAGGCAGTGATCCTCCTAGGTTATGGGTTCAAAATGGAATGTATCCAGGTACGGCATTCACTAGGAGTGTTGGTGATAGCACAGCTGAAAAAATTGGCGTCATAGCTGCTCCAGAGGTGTCAGTAATTCAACTTACACCGGAACATTTGTTCTTCGTTGTTGCAAGTGATGGTGTCTTTGAATTCCTCCCAAGCCAAGCAGTTGTTGATATGGTAACTCTATCCTACCTACATACGAGATGCTTTTTTAATGTTTTTTCCTGTGACGATTGACTTTAAAATTTGATACCGTTCTCTTTAATAACTAATTTCTTTTTGAGTATGATTATTATGCATTAATAGCTCTTCAGAATATAAGTGGCATTGTTTCTCCATATAAGTATATGATTAATTTTGCATTAACTGTCAACGGACCATCCATTTCTCTTTGGCATTTTAAATTTCGAGCAGATGATTAGTTAAAGTACCGATGGCTTGACTACTGAATGTTATTTCTATCAAGATGGAACGCTGAGTATTTCTAGTAATGACAACATACTACACTACTTGGTGATTTAATTCTCTTGATGTTTGGGAGTGGTAAAAATCTTGTAATCATGATGGAATTTCCATTGCTTATTAATATCTAGATTTGCTGTTAGTGTGATTTTCGCTAAATGCTGCAACTGATATCCAAATCTGGCTGTTCTGCCTGTGTAAGGTAGTGGACATGTGACGTGTCACCTTTGTTAAGGTTCAATTCTCTGATAGTGTACCAGAAGATTTAAAGGAAAACTTATCCGTAAACTTTTTGTATATGCTTTTGATGCAAGTTATTGTGCTTTTTTCAATCTGTAATCCTGATGACCAATTTGCTTGCCCCGACCGAAACTGATTTTGAGCTCTTTGCCTGTGCTGCACTGCAATATGGAGATTATGAATGCTGATATAGTTCAGTGTTATGTTTGTAACTGATTTTTCTTTCTTTGCTGATGTCCTTAGGTTTCCAGTCATGAAGACCCTCGAGATGCATGTTCGGCGATTGTCGGAGAGTCATACAAACTGTGGTTGACAAATGAAAATCGTACTGATGATATTACTATCATCATTGTACATATCAAAGGCTTATCTAATGTATGTATTCCCTCAAGTCATGACTGTTATTTGTTTTGCATTTCTATGCATTTCTGCATCAATCTTAAAATCACCCCTTTCTTTTAAGTAAATTCAATGCACTCACTCTCTTTGAGCACAAACAGAGCTTTTTTTTTGATGGAGACAACTCAAGGATTCCAATATCAAAACTCATGCTGCTTAACTTTCACAGGATGAAAAGCTTTAAACTTTAGACGGGCTCTGCTTGTCCTAACTTCTAGAAATATTTACAATCTTGTGGCCGAAAGGTTGATTGACTGACGGCACTTAGACACATATCACATTGATCCATCATATTACAAAAGATTTCGTGATAAAGTAAAATCATCAGTTGAGCTCAAATTGGCAGTAATTTGCTTTTCCACTTCATGAGCATGGAAATCTGCTCATAGCGTTATGAAATGGTTGGGGCATGTCTGTAAGAAAAATGATGAGGAGGGTTTTAATTGGTTGCAGTAAAGAATGTTTTACTACAATTTAATTGTTACTAAGAGTTTTAGAAGTACTGTAATTGAATGTACATTGACCTAGTTGTTGTTGAACCAGGTGACAAAGGTTGGCTGACAGGTTTATCAGTCACTATTATGATGATGATATAATGTGGTTGATATCTTCTGTTACTGGCCAGATAATCGAACCAGGAAAGCTTCCAGCTTGTTCCAGTGCTTAAGTGCTCCCAGGCGGGACTGGTTAGCAAATTTAGAACATGTCGTCTGGCCTGCTATTTTGGTCTTGTACCACAAATGCGATTTGTTCCAGAATGCCGGTGGATTAGCCAACTGAAGCTCGTTGTTTTTTAGCAGTTGACATGTACAGGTCAGTTTTCTAGCGGAAACCTGCCGTCAAAATGTTGTAAATGGTTATAGATTGGTATAGCTTGTTGGTAACCCACTTGAATCATGATGTTGTCCAGGGGATTACCCATTTATCCCTCTGGGGATCTGAGTACTTGTAAATTGTTATAGCTTTGGTATAGCTTTGTAACTACACGAATCATGATGTTTTTTCAGGGGATTACCCTTTGAAAAGTTGATGTGATCGGTCAAAGCTTGTTAAAAACATTTGTGTACACATCAATGAATTTATTTGGTTAGCCAACAAACATGAATTTTCCAAGTACTTCATTTTTAGGTGTTAAATATTATCACTAATCTTGGCTGTTTGTGGTTATTCCATGTTGGGGAAAAACATTTAGAACATTCCATGTTTCTTAACTGAATGTTCATACACAGTACAATAAACAAGGTAGCAAAGGCACTCCACATTGATTTAACCTAGCCAAAAACCTCTATATGAGAAGCAAATATAAACAAATAAGAGATGTCAAACCAGAACCTAACAGTTCTAGTTACTGTGCCCATATGATTGTCTCCTCTAGAAAAACTATGTTTACATTTCTGAGGATGTAATTCTTAACAGTTACTGTATCACATTCCTCTTTTATGGTTGTTAATTTGAAGAGGAAAAAGTCCCATGACAGTTAAGACTTGGCAATTTTGAGGTGCTCGTTTCAGAGAGGTAGAGCCTTATCCAGGCCACTCCTGCTTCTGGCAAAGCTGAAGTTTCTCTTGAAAAAGTAGCCATTACAGCAAGTTCCTAGACATTTTACTTGAATTGTCACATTTTGGTGAGTCGCAAATTAAGCTTCTATTTATTGACCATTACTTTTTACGGTCTCTAACACACTATATTGACCATTACTTTTTCTATTTATCTTTACTGTTTTAAAAATATTCCTTATTTTTGTGAGTGTTTCTAAGAGACAAATGTAAACATTCTAGTGTCACATTAATTATTCTTTATTCTTTATTTTTTTAAGTTTGAACACCTAAAAACAAGTAAGAACCTTACTCTGGGACAGATTGGAGGTCTTTTAGCATCCTGTTTAGCCACTGGTGCAGCTCCTGAGGAGTGATAAAAAAAAGTTATGATCTTCAGGGAAAAGTCTGCAAATGAACTAAAAACCAATAACTGCAATTTTTGATTCTCAAGCTACCACATGACGTTCTTCTTCATATAAGTATAATTTGGCAAACCGTCCTATGTTTTCCACTTTGCTGTTCTCAATCTTCCTCACCGTTATAGACTCTTATCACTGCCACTCACCAAACAGCTTATTGAACTTGGTTGCTGGTATGTCCTTTCCCCGCATGGTTACTGTGTAATTGTGTAACATTACCAACAATGGAAGTAAACANNNCAAAAAGGTCTAAAGGGTAAGCTAATATAGTGGTCCATGTAAATATGTGATCCTCTACTTTCATTTTTAACCAATCAGATGATTGATTATATTCCTTTGCTTACTTTAGTTTGAGTGTTTCATATCTCAGCGCCTTAAACTCTATAATTTTCTTATGAAAAAAGAAAAATTCTCAAAATGATCTACATATGAGTCTCACATCCACAGATCCACACCCATATTTCCACTTCTTGAGTGTACACATCGATCATAAAAAGGCAGTTTAGTTCATAGTTAAAACTTATAAAAGTGTGTGTACTTATATCATCATCATAAGTGATCCACTTCCATCGATCCTCTGACAGCAATAAATGGAAGGTCACGAGCTTTATGAGGAATTCTTCCAGCTCCGCAACTGCAGTCTGCAGCTATGTGTGCAAACTTCCTTTGTGTTTTGACATGAAACTCAAAACTTGAAACTTTTATTAGTCCAATGTCCAAAAAAAAAAAAAAACCTGAAACTTGTTAGAACAAAAGACACTCTAGAAGTTGGCAATATTTGAAACCCCAAAACTTCATCTTAACTTTCTGAGCCCCTTAAGAAGCTATAAAAACTGCAAATGAAATAAGAATGAGAAGCTGCAAAATGAACCCATTTGTATTTTAAGTAACATGGTCAATGGCTGTCTGTTCCCGCCGATTTTAGAGTTTGGAGTTGAGATGTTGATTTACAGAAACGAAATTCTTCAGCAGTGCATACCTTAATCTGCTTCAGTTTCGGCTTACCAAGCGAAACTCTATGCATTAGATATCGTCTTCTATCAATGAATACGTCAACGAATGAGGAAACCAACATTAAGCACATCATATAACTCTATTTAAGTTCTAAAAATACAGTTTGGACAGTAGTGCATCAAGCCCTAGTCCCGAAGATCATACGAACAAATGCAGAAAACCCCCTTTGCTTAGAAAATGACTGCTTACTCTAACAAGAGCCAAAGAGGAATTAGAAACTATGCTTAGAAAATGACTGCTTATTCCTCCATTTTATTGAATTATGCTTAGAATTTATTGATCAAAACAGGTATGCTTCATGAGCATAGCGACGAGTTAGCAATCAACTGAAGCTTTTGCGACGTCTGCTAGGTGCTAGATTCGATGCCCCAATTCATGGACGTCTGCTAGGTGCTAGATTCGATGCCCCAATTCATGAATTATACTCGTACTAAACTTCCTGGTTTAAAAGCGATGACTAATTTTAACTGAAACTTAAAAAGGTCCTATATGAATTTTTTTCCTAAACTTAAAAAAAAGCAGTTCTACTGTGTGGATGGAATGCCCAAGAAAATTACCAGCAAAATAAGAAATCACCTTCATTCGTAATTAAATTCGTTCAGAAGGAAATTCAAAAGAATGACGAGAGATTTTTCACACATTAGCTATTTTTTTTTTTTGACGCATTAGCTGTTTAGCCAATAGATGGCACAAACAAAGCTGAAATACTGTGAACAAAGTATCCCAAAACGGGAAGCTTCCCATATTTACACAACAAAAAGCCTCTAAAGTCTATACAAGGGTGCAATGATCTTAATGGATATTTTTGTCTCAGGATAACTCGAAAGAGCTGATAGGATTCTTATTAAAGAAACAAATCGTATCAAGCTTTACAATAGTGAACAATGGTGACATGAGTGTGTAGAGAGGAAGAAGAGCGAATTGTTATTATCAAGCATATCTGATCAACTCTCAGCTATTTATAGGACTAACTGCTTACAACAACTAACGTTTTTTTTTTAGGTAGGTAAGAAGGACCCTTACCGGGCCGGACCCATCTCGGGTTGACCCGGTATACACGGGTCGGATCCTTGGGAGGAAGGGGGGATATGGGGGAAAACCTTCTCCCAAGAGCCNNGGCTTGAACTTGGGACCTCAAGGTCATCAAGTGACAAGCCAACCACTAGACCAAACCTTGCTTACAACAACTAACGTAACAACACTCACTAACTTCAAAAAAAAAAAAAGAAAAAAACTACTGACTGAGCTGTCCATTCTGATACAGTTCTCAGAGATGACACTGGTAAATGCTCCTCTACGTGCTTACTAACAGACCCATGACAAAGGTGTTAGGATTCTCACCATTTCTTTTTAAAACTGGATAATAGCCAAGAGAGAAGGGTGTTTAGGTCATAAAAAGAGATTAGATCTAGACCATTTATTTCTGGGAAATAGAGAGGTGGTAAGCATATAAACTAGGTAATGGAAGATCCATTTCTTTTAGGAAATGGAGAGAATCCTGACAAAGGGCTCTCCTGGGAACAACAAATATGAAGCATGAACGAGGAACACGAAGAGATGATAACTAAACTTTACTAATTTACAATACACACAACAAAGATGATGGCAGAACACATGGAGATCCCCCTTTGGAGGAAAAAAAAAGTATCCTGAATTTTTTAGCACAGTGACACCCAACCTAACCTCTCCTCATTCATGTTGAGTGTATGTACAACCTAACTAAACTGTACTGTAAGATACAATTTATATACATCAGAAAACTAGCTATCCAACTGATACATCAGGGCAGCTTAATCTAGAGAAGCTGCACTGATAAACACTAGTCCTAACAGCTAGTAATATACGCTAGGGGAAACTAAGATGAAAGTAAAACTGCATCTTTCCTAAACTACAACATGAGCTGTACACATGATATGAGATCTCCTAGGAACTATGATGGTGACAGAATAGTGAGTTCAGAGTAAGTCTATTCAACAATGTACAGCAAAATTGGGAACTTAATCCAGCTTCAACGGCCCATCCTCCTGGTGTGCCTTCTTCGGTTCTGCAGGGAAGTACTTGATGCCAACCAGATCACCGACGTTGCTGATAACCTGGGGATTAGAAACAAAATGACTTTAAGAGACGAAAATGGTTAATTACCAGTATCAAACCCATGTTAGACTCCACATGCCGTAAGAAAGAGTGCCTGTGATGAGTACTGCCTATCTCACTCAGCTAGTAAGCTCACAAACAAACAATTTCTACTAAAGAAAATACACTGACCTCCAGAGCCCTAACCAGGTCCTCCCTTGTATGAGAAGCTGATATACATATACGTGCCCTGGACAACAACAGAGGTGTTGCTGGAAATCCAACTACGACAACAGCCACCTGCGATATCAGACAGGAAAAGACAGATTAAAGATAACTAAACCTGACAACAGATAATCAACTGGAATCTACTTGATGAAAGAAGAAAAGACCATGATAATAATGCTTACATTTTGCCTAAAGCACTCCCTAGAAAATGCAGGAACTTTTGATGGATTGTAAAGCATTATGGGCATTACTGGGGAATCGTTGTCCCCAAGGACCTCAAAACCCATCTTCCGCAGTTCCGACCGGAAGAAGTTACTGTTTTCACGTATTCTGGCTAACTTCTGGGCACCTGGCATGTAACAAATATGGCTTAAATCAAAATTGAACAATCAAATGAACAAGTTACCCAAAAAGGTGCAAACAATTGCCAAAGCAAAAGATAGGAGAATCAGACCTCTGCTGGAACCATCCTCTCCAAGAAGAACCTTTATCGACGAAATAATTTGTTGTGCAGCTGGTGGTGATATTGATGTTCCATATACATGAGCAGGACAAGTGTATTTCAAATATTGTATAAGTTCCTGCACAAATTACACGGACTTCGAGTTTCAGAACATATTGATCTTCCGTTTACTTACTAGGTGAACTACAAGCCAAATCATGCTGAATATACAGAAGCATAATAAATTAAGATTATACATATGATTTAAGACTTTAAGTAGTTCTTTTGTAGTGACTGAAATTTTTGGGTGCTGATTCCGCCAAGGCAATAAAAACCTCTTCCAAGGCAAAATGTTTAAAATGCCCTTTTGGACGAGGAACCCGCTGACAGCCTCTCCTTTCAACAATACTGCACATCGCGTGATAGATCCTGTTACTTCATCAAAAATATGCAAACCTGGAGTTTCTTTGTAATTTATCCAGGTTTAACGAGATCCTTCTTATTCGATACAAGCAAGATGGGTAATTTCTCCTTCAATTCTCCAACACCACCTTCAAGCATTTCATCTAACTTTTCAGGCATATTGCATGCATCAACCACCACAATTACGCAATCAGCATTGACAGCATCACTTTGAACATTCTACATCATCATGGAGTCCAATTTGTGCATTTTATTTTCAATAACTCCAGGTGTATCATAAAGTATCATCTGGTATTCTGGGGCAGAACAAGTACCAAGGATACGAATTGAGAACCACTTGCTTTATTTCTTAGTTGCTTCGCAGATTAACTCACATTTCGTTCATCGCAGTTTGGGTGATAAGAGTGGATAGTAAGGTTAAGTGAAAATTTGGGGTAGGTTTTTTAACACGTCTTATGGGATTAAATAAAATAAGGTCACATTAAGTTTATCCAATGAAGGTAGATGGAGGGATGATACTTGAAAATTATCTGACCATGTCAGCTAAACATGGTGATCACTCAATGTATTAATCCAACTCAACTTTTGACCAAGTCCGTTTGAAGATTCTGATATCTATACTCCTGTCAAATAGGACATTGTTGTCCAGATGACATGGGGTTTGTATTCATGGAAAACTGTATAGGGACATGAAATCGTCTTAATTACCAGTGGAAGCAGCTATGGCTGATGATCAGGAAGCGGTTGCTGATCATTCAATCACAAGTGTTCTAAAGTTTCGCCTTAAGGTGCCAAAACCCACAGAAATAAGAGTACAAGCATCAGAGATTATGGTTGCTGTTGGTTCCATTCTGAAAGTGTACCATAAAAAAGACTTTCTCTTCTATATCGATGGCACACTAGCGTCTTTTCCTAATCAAAGGGTCATGTACGAATCCTCTACCTGCTCTCCTTTCCTTACCATGCGCGAGACGGTAATTTTATTCCCTCATAATTGACACATCTGTATGAAATATTCTATCGAGTATTTTTCATTTGCCCGTCTTCGGCATGCTCACAGTCACATTGTTTCCTATGCTAGTTGCACTAGCTAACTAGATATGTTTTCTTTACCTACGTAAGGGTGGAGGTCGTAATCCTTTGGCTAGATGGACAGTTCATCAGGGGCGTCCCGAGGCAGCCCGATATTTCCGTGATCCTTTCATGAATCTCCTGTACAGTGTTCAAAGATCACAACTCCCAGGAAGAGGTTTGTCTCTCTCGGAATCAAACCATCTCCAAATTGTAACACGTTTCGATGTCAACCTGGCCAACAACTATGGGAATTATGAATGCGATTACCATGTGATCAAATGCTACCGTCCTCCTTCTAAGACCTTCATAAGGGTGTACAAAAGGGATACCGTTATTGCAGAGGTATACATCCCAAGACTAAATCTCATGTTCAGAATTATTTACCTCATGTATAGAATTAGCTTTAGATGAGTCTTAAGGAGTCTAATCCTATATGTGTCTATGAACTGAAATAGGCCAAGATTGAAGTTCCCTGGAGCAAATTCTGCAGAGGCAAAGGTAACCTACTGATAAAGCTGGCTTCAGAAGGTGATTGTGTTTTCGTTGTAACTCTGTCCATCATTGTCAATGAAATTGTTATTCATTGACAGTCTACATATCATTAAGACATATGGTGTATCTTTGTATTTGTAGTGTGCTTCTTTTGATTGAGATATGTGAATATGTATATACAATGAATATTAATGTGAAAATTCTTTTTTGATAATATTTGCTCCATGTACATAATAACACTGCGCTTTGTGGCTCTACAACTAGTACTCCTGGTTGCTGCTTTAAACTAAGCGGAACAAAAACCCGTGGTTTTAGATAGAAAATATTAGTATGGTGCGAGTTGTGGGAGAGGAATCGCTCAGCTATTGCTGATATTCTCATTAAATACTACTAGCTCCATTTTTCGGAGCTTAATTGGTTGGTTACTCTCCTTGGCCTTAGTTGCTGACCATTTGTGAAAGGGACGTAATCCACGAGTTCTTCCTTCAACTTCTTCTACTGGAGTTTCAAAAGGTCCAATTAATTGTCTCACAATTTTCGCATTAATAGATTCAACTAAGTATGATACAACGCGTATATTCTAGACCTTGCACGTAATATTGACTACATCTTTGTTGAAATTAAGTGTTACAAAATTCTTAATATGTACCCTAAGATCTTCAATACAAATACAACTACAAGGTTAGGGATTAAGCCAGCTCCATCCATGTGATGGCAGCATTTTCCTCAAAAAATTCCTGACACAATCGTACCAGAGATTCTCAACTTCTTAAGGTTGTCAAATTAAGTACATTTTGCGGTTGTGATGTTCTTGTATGTCATATGGAGAGGATGTTTATTTATTAGCTTTTGATTGGTGATTTCATTTAAGCACACTGGTTTCCGCCTGAGATAACGACACCAGGAGTCAGTGTGATAGCACCATGATATGAGAATGGGAAAATTATAGGGATTGTGGCAGCTCACTAGAAAGGGCAAAACGGATCGAAAGGGGCTTTTGTTGCCTTGGCAAAACCAACACCCAAACTTTTAGGTAAACATTAGGTTTTAACTGGTAAATGATAAGTGCAGTGAACCACATCACAACAAATCCAGCAATATATGTATTCCAAAGCTTTTCAATTCCAAAAAATAAATATATATAGAAAACCTTCATTGCTTAAAATTATAAAAGAGAGAGCTTGTAAGAAAAGGAGCATAGATATTTTCCAGAACCCAATGGCTGAATGCATGAAGCTTTGGAGTTCAACAAGTTGACATAACAACAAAACAAAACAAAAATCCAAAAACTATTGTTGCTCAGATATGACACTATGAAGTAAAAAAAATTAGCATCCTTAAGAATGACTAAATTTTATGCATTGACCACTTTGTGTCATATAAAACTCAAATGCGTTTACAACATACCTTAGAACCTGCAATATAACCTCCGCAAGATCCAAATGATTTTGTAAATGTTCCCATCATAATATCCACATCAGCCATATCGACTCCTAAGAGCTCGCAGACACCTCTACCTGATTTCCCTACAGCTCCAATGCTGTGCGCTTCATCCAGGTAGATATAGGCCTACAATGACGGGCAAAAAATTTATAAATCAACAAAGGAGACACTCAAATAAAGACAAGCATCAGAAAGAACTTGTTTTACAAGAGTGAGAAATGGAAATGCTTGTCAGCTTATAATTTTTTTGGAAAACCAGGAAAAAAGGAGAGAGAAAGGAAATCCAAATTGTTAGACATTTTTGACAAGAACTTTGTGGTCACCCCACATGGAGGCCTTTGAGGAAGGAATTTCAGATTTCATACGATTGATCATGTGTTGTTGAATACATACACATAAAACACAAACGGAACCTACCATTTCCTCCAACCTCAATTTAATCTTTTAAGCAACTGAAATATTCAAGCAAGTCGCGAATGAAATTTCTAATTTCTGACAAGAACTGCCATAGCACTCCACCACAAGGCATTTGAGGAACACATTTGAATTTCATGCTGTTCATCGTGTTTAGTTACATATATGCACTTAAAACACAAACGGATACTTAGTATTTTCTCCAGCCTCACATTGAAAGTCTACCCTGCCTTATTTTCCAAATAGTCAAAAGTCAATTAGAGAAATAGTGATAACTAGCTTCCTACAACCTAATCTGCTAAAATATGAACCTGTTCAAGCTTGTGAACAACAGAAGCACCTAAAGAAAGTTGTGAGGTTACTTAATTCCATAATGTCATCTAGTTTTGTGTGTAGCCTTCACATAAGGCAACCAAGTTGTAGTTATCTTCCCGAATGTACCAGGTTTAACATGGCAATTAACATCCGCGATATAAGTAGAGAAGCTACTAACACCAAAGAGCAAGCTGCTTTTAAGCAACAAAAAGCACACCACACACCGTTTAGACTTGAGACGCCTTTGTCCTTTTGAAATGATGACCTCCAGGTCGATCATTTGTTGGCCAAATGCTCTTTAGCAATTTGGCAACATTATAGATGGCTGTTCACAAGTGATAAACACAGGCAACTTGTAAATCCGCTAATAAGTGTACTGCAAAGTTCTTGTTTGATATAAATTTCATTCTACCTACTAACTAAGAAATGCTCGTCCCATAGATCAAGGCCTAACTGAACTAAATACACAGGCTCCAATTCCATTTCATATAGAATCTGGCAATCAGTTACAACTATGGGCCAATTACTAAACCAAATTTGCCTAACGAGAACTTTTGAGCCAGAGTCTCCGAATGTGTGCCATAAGCATACATAGCCAAATAAAAATAAACAAGTAGTGCATACATAGCCAACAGAAGTGACTATAACTGAGACGACCTCTATTTTTCAGAAATCAAAAATGCTAATCTCTTTTGTGTGTCAATAAACAAGTTATTCTCCAATTGTAATCAATGTTCTATTCAAAATGACGAATTTTTACTAAGAACAAAAAGAATCAACTATGCCACATATTTTAGTCAAGTGTTATTGCCATTGTACATTCACAACTACTTAGCTGAAATTTAAATCCCAAACTTTAGTATTGGGAGTAAAGTGGCATGGGAGCAGGACAAGTCAAAGTTAAAGATTGCCAACTCTAGTTAAGGAAATGTCAACAGTCACATTTTGTATATCCTAGAATCAGAATTTAAACTAAGAATGGCAGCAACTATGCAGTAATAAATATAAATTGACACGACAAAACAGAAATTCACTCACAAGTTAAACAAATCAGGCAAAGTCCCCACATACCTTGTATTTTTTGCAAATCGCAACTATCTCTGGGAGGTTGCAAAACTCACCCTCCATACTGTATATACCTTCCACAATAACAATGATTTTCTTCCAGGGTCTATGATCGCCCGCAATTTCATCCCTCAAAACTTTCTCCAAGTGAGAAGGGACTATCATTAAAGAAATAAATAAGGTTCAGAGGAGAATTTATGTATATGCACTTCACAACCATAGACACCAAACTTAATAGTGTGTGTGGATATCAAACTTGGAGGGAAGGGGAGGGTAGAGAAAGAGAGAGAAGGGGAGAGAAACTGGACCTGTCTCTCTCTCCCTCCCCTTCCTTTTCCTCCCAATCCCTTCATCCAAACAACATGTAAAGCTCATTGATATCTGGTCCAAACAACTCACCATTGTGTTGAAAAACTCTGATAGTGGCCCCTGATCCTCGAGCACCATTGACAATGGAACAATGATTCAGAGAATCGCTAATGATCAACCCACCCTATTGATAACAATAAAAAAATAATTAAGGTCTGTATTGATACATAAACATGCACAAGTAGATGAGTAGATGCACTACATAGAATATGTATACCAGAAAGGTAAGCACCAAATACCTTCCCAATCAGGGCGGGGATAATAGCAGAATTCGTAACATATCCCATCCCAATAACTAAAGCGGCTGGCTTGCCCACAAATTTCGCGACACATTCCTCGAGTTCACTGTGGAGCGTAGTAGTACCTGCATGGATAGTAATCAGCCTTGGCTAATATAACTAACACATGGACCACATATGTAGGTCCACTGGAAAGAAAATATACATATTGAAAACAATAGGGGCACCTCCATCCACACGCGGGCTACAGGTGCTTGCCGAAAACTTCTTTAGAGACTCAATTGCACGGGGTGTGCAATACTCATCTGCTGCAGCAAATCCCAGGTAATTGTACGATCCCAAGTTAAGACACCGCCTAAGTTTGTCGGTTCGCCTATATGAGCAAAAGATTGAATCATTTGTAGCAATTTAACAGCAAACAAGTATCTATAAACCATAAAGAATATAAGGCTACCACTGTGAATCAAAGCTACGGTCATTTGCACATGACAAAATACATACTTCAGAGTCTTGTTACAATCATTAGAAAAACGCTCCACCACATGAATCCAAGCATCAGGAGCACTTGCAATTGGCCGCCCAAAGCAGTCCTACGGAGAGCAAGAACAAGTGGACATATTGTAAGAGAGAAAACTTTGAACCAAAGGGGTGTATACAACATCCAAATGTTACCAAGTAGGATTAATTGAAAAAAGACGATCGTCATCACTGTGTCATTTGGAAATCCAACCCCCATCAATCGTATCTGTCCCCTCAAGACTCTTGCTCCTATTGAGTCTCTCTCTCTTCTCATGTCTTTCAGTTGTAGTCAGCAGATAGATAGACACAGTACACCATAACTTCATCCACTCGCAATTTAATCACAGGATCACGAGTAATTTCTCATTTCCTCTTTTTAATGACGAAAACAACTTATAAACTTGATAAAGACCAATACGCTAATAATAGCATTTACCTAAGAAATCTCACTCAAGGCGACTTCAAGTCTTCAACCACTTGCAGTTCAATCACAGAACCGCAGGTAGTTTCTCATTTCTCATTTCCTCTATTCGACAATAAATACAGCTGATAAACTTGATAAAAAAAATAATACTCTAACACTAGCATCTACGAGCACATATGCATATACAAATGATCACACGTCACTGAACCTATTAATAACAATTAAATCTCAATCTTTCGGCTTTTGATCTTCAACAAACATAGCATAAGTTTCCCTATCTTTCACCGCCTAAGCATACAAATATACAATACATTCAAAAAACTGCATTCTTCCATAACATTACGAACAACTGAATAGAACTAGGAACATGAAAAATACCTGAATACGATGATAAAATCGTCGGATATAGAAATCCTCGAAATCACGACATATGGGCGCGTAACCCTAAACAGAAATAATAAAAAAAATAAAACAATCAGATAAAGAGAATTGAAAAAAAAAGCGGAAATGATGGTGGGTATGGACCTGTAGGCTAACCAAGCTTGGCTTGGCCTAGTGGTTGGTTTGTTACTTGGCGACCTTGAGGTACCAAGTTCAAACCCCACTAGGAGCTCGGGGAAGAAGGTTATCCCGTTCCTTCCAAGAGTCTAGCCCGTATACACCAGGTCGGCCCTATCTCGGGCCGACCCGGTGAAGGTCCCTCCTTACCAACCTTAGAAATATAAAAAAACACAAAAAAGGACCTGAAGGCTAGTAGAAGTGCACCAATCAAAGATTTTACGGAAGAAATCACGCAAATTACCAAAGGCGGACACTAAAACGTAGCTAAAATAGGCGGTTAAGCAAGGAATCGCCATCATCATTTCATTATATCAAGTTAAATTTTGATCAATTTCTTAGTTTTACCCTCAAATTCAAATTTTGGTATAGATTTCATTATGTCCCATAGGAATTTGTGGTTGTTGCATATGTTGATGCAATTTGGGAGTCATCTGATTGTTTGGTGTACGTTGAAATGCCATGATTAAGTCATTCTTTTTCAGGAATCTGCAGATCTTATATTTTTGGTATAATAGTATGTTCTCCAGATGTATTATTACCCAGTTTAGGCAAACTAGAGTCTGTCTGTATCCAACCTGGTGAAACTCTGTCTATTCCATCCTTCCAATAAAAAGTCTACTTAAACATGTCATTATATTTATAGAAAATTAATTTAATTAAAATTGTAATACTATCAGTCCTTAATTTGAAGGGACCCCACCACCATGCCCACCCCCAAACACCGTCCCTGAACCTCTTGTTTTAATTTGTCCTCATATCGCCGCCCCGCACCAACGTCATTAGGTGGGTATATATACGACTAGTTTTGGGAGAGACCGTATACTTTTATTTTAATAGTAGACCAAACCATGTTGGCCCAACAAAAACATATAAATGTACAACTAATTTGGGGTTTTAGGGAGCTTAAGAGAATTTATCTAGTAAAGAGTTGGTTTACTTCTATAATAGAAATAGACGATCTTTTCTAATAATTTGTGATATATAATACATGTTCCACAGCACAAAGATACACATTTGAATCACATTCATATACATATATGAATGAAAGAATTATCGTTAGATTCATGACCAATTTTCATGATAGATATCTATGGCATAAACATTAAAATTTTAAATTTAGTAAAAAAAAAAAAAGTGACATACCTGGATAACTAAACAAAGGTTTTTTTTTTTTGAATAAAAAGTCGTATATGAGATATATATATACCCTTATTTTTTGATAAAAGAGATATATACTATTATTAAGTTAAAATTAATCCATTTAAAAGTGGTCATTAATTAGTATAAAGAGAACATTTTTTTGCACGATAAAATATGATTAATTTAATCCAATTTGTGATTATATTTATTTTGAAGTTAAAACTCCAGTTTCTTTCAATAATCTATAAATCCCCAAAGGCTTGTTTGAGTTCCTGTATTTAAATTTTTCATAAATTAATAGACAAGCTTTGTATAAGTTAACTATCCCAAGCTTTATGCAAACCCAAGTTAAATGAGAGATATGTATCTTTTTATTGTGCCAACATAATACCGTCTATTTTTATATTAAAATAAACGGTTTCTCCCTAAACATTCTTTTTTTTTGGGGGGGGGGGGGTTCAACTAGAGAGATTGAAACAAAATTACTCCTAAGTTAAGCACTTAATTACTAAACTGAGATATGAAAAATAAACTTAAGTGAGAATGAAATACCAAATTACCCCTCACTTAAGCAATCAAAAGATTAAACTGCCCCTCTATTTAAAACCTCTTCGACCTTTCTTCCGCTGCAATTGTTGCTGAAAATGAATCATGTTGGCCCACGTTTATCCATAATAAGACTTAAACCCATATGCAGAGCACATGACCGCCAAAACAGGAGGTTTAGACAAAAAAAGAAAGTCGAGGCATCGAACACTTGTTGCCGCGGAGGGTGAGTGATATTTGATCATACTTTAATCTTTTGGTGAGACAATCTCACCCTTCCTCGAAAACTAGAGTAGTGATTGTCAATGGTCATTATCGGCAAATTTCATCCAATAATCACAAAAATAATACCATCCTCTCCTTTTTTTACCAACAAATCACATAAATGCCCTATTACTCAGTAATTAGTCCCAATAATAACTATTGAAATTCTATTTCTACTCACAAAGTAATATTATTAGCACGTTCCAATCGAAAAATGTTTATACTATTCTCATATGCGACTTTGCGCGCCAAATATCTTTAGGTGAGTCAAAGCTGCAAATGTTGACCCCCAAATTCTCGAGCAATTATGTTGTCACAAGTGATGGGGGCACATATTTCTCCATCCATGGCCATGTTTGATAAATGGCTTTTAGGGTGGCTTTTGGCCTTGTATTTGGTCAAACAAGTCGTTAAAAGTGTTAGATAAATGGCTTTAGGCTTTTGGAGCCGCTTTATAACTAAAAATCCAACTAATTCCACTTAATTTTACCAAACACTTTTCATTCCAGCCAGTTAATACAAACAACTTTTCCAGCCGGTCAGTAGAACCAACTTAATCCAGCCGGTCAAACAAGCTTACAATTCCAACCAACAGCCAACAGCCAACAACCAACAGCCAACAGCCGCCCCGCCAATTGCCAAACAAGGCCCATATTACCCTTGCTTTACCACCTCGTTGACAAGTTTATCCTCGCTTTTAACGGCAAATTCCAAAACTGCCCTGGTTGTGGACTGTTTTGACTAAGGCAAAATTCTCATATATCCTCTGTTGCACGAACTTGACAAAACTGTCAGCAACTACTTACTTGTGTTGTTCCCCAATGGAAAAGCGTGATGATTTGAAGTCCATACTTGAATTCCTACCATTAAAGCAATCATCATCATCATCAACTGGAGTTGCATGGCCAAGGCAAGTGAGTGAGGCATTGGAGTCACTCTCAAAAGGGCCGAGTCACAGCCTGGTTGACTCAGGGGAGGTCCTCTTCCTCGCCATTTCTGACCTCAGGAACTCGCTGTCCCTCTCCTCCCACCCCATTGCTCGCTCCGCTGCCGATGGCTATGCCCTTTTCTTTGATGAGGTCCATTCTTGTCGCGCATTTTGGGTTTGTTATATTTTGGTTGGATTGGTATAATGGTGTGTTTTTCTGTATTGGGTTATCTCAGTTCAGAAAGTATTGGGAGATACCGTCTACTTTTATCTAGCCATGCTCGCCCAATAATGGCTATAAATTTATACTCCCTCTCATTCACAATGTTTTACCCATTGGATTTTTCACGGTCTCCAAGGCATTACTTTGACCATTGTTTATTATTATTTTATATACTTATACATTATAAAATCATTGTATTTTAAAAATATATTTTAATATGAAATATATGACATTTTTTTTTTATATATTAATTCTATGTGGAATTTTGTATATTAAGAGTTAAACTTTTTGAATTTTGACCTTGAAAAGTCAAATGGGTAAAACATTGTGAATGAGAGGGAGTAACTGAATTTGGGCTTGTAGGGAGCTTAAGAAAATTTAGCTTGTACGGGTGTTTTCGAAGAATTTGTGATCTCTGTTTGCACAAATTCTTAGAAATGACCGTCTACTTTTTTGTATTGCGAGCGAAAGCAACCCATGTTTCCTTTAAACCCAAGTGAAATCATAGATGAATATCCGTTTGTTAGGCCAGCATGGGTCCATAACCTTTTATCATAAAAGTAGACGGCTTTTTCCAAGACTTTTGTTTTTGTTGTATGTGTTGGAATGACATGCATATGTGAATTTGTTGGTCGATTTTGTATTGTGGGTCTTGATCATGATTTGGGTTTGTAATTTGGTGCTGATATTAGCTAAGGATATGAACAATGTAACAGTTGAAAGCTTTTAGGTAGATGAGGGTGATTCTCTAGTAGCCGTTTGAATTTTGTTGCCACCATAAATCAGTAAATTGTAGACGTTGGTTTTTGTAAAAAATTTATATGAGCCATTGATAAGTTTGACTTTGTACAAAATGATAGACGGTTGTGATCAATAATTAAGAATCAATGGCAACGATTCTTTTATTTCAATGGCTGCAACATAATTGTAGCTATTGTAGAATTTGCTTAGATGATCATTGTAGTTTGGAGCAATGACTTTTACCTTTTTTCTTTTTCCCGTTTATTTGCAACAAATCTAGCATATGTTTATTCTTTCTAGGGAGTGTAGGTGAGGGTAATTTTTGTGGGGGGGGGGGGGGGGTTTTAAGAGGTTTCAGGAATTGAAATATTAAGGGTCTTTGTCTAGAAAATGCTTCATCTCATTGTGGTGGGAAACAAAAAAAGTTTCTTCCATCCTGGCCATGAAACCAAAGCCAGGGACCTAAGTGGGAATTTGGTGAAACTATAATTTATTTTGTTGGTGCTTTGGTCGAAGAGATATGATATGAGTAGTTAGGGTATGTGTTGGGGAAAGGATGTGTTTTCTATTGGATCATGGATGATCTGAATCTTTGTAGAGTGTCACTTTTTTGCAGTTTTTGTCAAGGGCTGAAGCAGCCAAATGGTTTGAGGAGGTTGTTCCTAAGATGGCGAATTTGCTATTACGATTGCCCTCATTGTTAGAATCTCACTATCAGTATTCAGACATAATTATGGTCGGTGTTGAAACTGGTCTCCGATTACTTGAATCACAACAATCCGGCATTGTTTTCCTCAGTCAGGTATCTGCATATATACATTAGCAGGATCACTAATTTGTTGTCATTGTTGTTTGTTGTTAGGTATCTGTCTGTGATTATTTTCTTATTGTTCGAGGTGATTAAAAGCTCTATGCTACCGAAGACTCTAGAACTTCATTTTTGAATAAATATTATTTGAGCAGAACATCGTGTATGAGTAGTATGATTTCTGAATTCTCTAGCAGTTTGCTGTTAACTTTTTGGCCATATTGTATAATGGTTGACTTGGTACGGTCTATACACAGTTGAACTGGACTAGTGCTTATAAACTTCTTTTCTGGCTCATGCCTTGAAATGAAGTTCTTTGAATTGATTATCTGACCTGTTTGGTTGTTACACATCCACTTGTGTTAAACTCCTTTGGCAGAGATTTTTTAGAGATCTCAATTCTATGTGATGAGCAGGGAAGCGTGTGTGGAACAACCATGTTTTACTATGCTTGCTGATTTTTTTGGTGAATGATGTCTAGCTTGAGTAATTTTTATTTGGGAAGGATAAAGCCATTAAGGAACTTCAGATTTTGGAAGCAATATGGTCTTTTTCTCATTCTTGGTGTTCGTGGCAGAACAGACGATGCAATAACGTCCAGTAACATATGTCTTGTAAAGAAATTTGCAAGTGACTTCTTTTGTTGCTCATGGTTTACAAGTGTCTAATTCTTTTGGGCTAAATGACAGGATGCATTGAACACTTTACTTTGTTTCGTTATGATTGAGAGCAACAATTGTTGATTGAATTTTGGATATCTAATGTAGATTTTTTTCTGCCTGAAAATATTGTCCCTTCACCTAAAAAATAATAGTAATGAACAGCCAAACATCCAATCATTTTTTTGACATTCATGTTCATGTCAACTTTTGGAAAATATGTGTTAATAGCAATGAATAATATTTTTGATGAAATATTGTTTAATATTGAGAATGGAGAAAAGACATATTTATAGCATGAGAGCCTGAGAGGTTCTATAAGAACAGGGAAATGAAAAGCTGGCACGTGTTTGTGATCACAAACTTTTAGTTTATGATGTCATGACTTTTGGACGCCTTAGTTTTCTCTGCAACTTCTGATTAATGTTTGCTAAGAGTCAGGGTAATTATCTGTGTTTGCTTATACCTTGTAGACAATTGTTTGATTGGTGATTCTCCAGTGTAATTTTGTGTTTTTACTTTTGTGTGATGTAAGTTGTAACTGTATCTGGAACATGTGGTGCTTGTCTAACAACAAGTTTGCATGTTGCCGTGCAGGAGCTTATTGCTGCGCTTCTATCATGTTCCTTCTTTTGCTTGTTTCCGACTGCTAATAGAGGTGCCAAATATCTACCAAAGATCAACTTTGATCTCTTATTTGCGTATGTCATTGCTTTTCTCCATTTGGTAGATGTTCGGATGTGTTTGTGCAAAGTGAGTAGTATCTTGAACTTATTGAATAGACTTGGTTATAAACTTATGTAGTTATGTACATTTGTAAGACCTTAATAAAAAACTAATTCAAAAATTATTGACTTAAATAATTGTTTTGCCTTTAACTTGAAGTGATAAACCTTTTCTTGAAGTTTCTAACAATCTGCTGGGCTGTTGAGAAAATGCATGTTTTAGATGCTTGGACAACTAGGGCGAAGAATTTCAGAATCTGATTCCCTAATGATTTAAATTGAAGTGAACTTAGCCATGGCAATATCCTTTGCTTGTACGGGTCCATATTGGGTTTTAAAATATACCATGATCCAGATTTTGCATTCTTTCAAGGGCCTTTTAATGCGAGCAATTGACCTTCCTGTGTGTTGTTTTCTTCCCTCTTTCTTTTTCTTTTGTGATTCGGGAGAAGAGGGGTTGTCTGAGGTCTCAATGCTTTCCAGTGCAAATGACTAACTGCAGTGTCTATGACTTAGGGATGAGACCAAGGAAAAGGGGATGATCCATTGAGGATATAAATCACTTATTCCTACATTGTGAAGGGGCTCAATTTTTGTGGAGTCGCGTCTTTGGGGTGAGAGGGGAATATTGGTTCTGCTTAAGAGAGGTCATGGACCACTACAAGATCATTGTGAAGGATTCAGAAGTAATAAAAGAGGAAAAATTTGTGGCAATGTGCTATTTTGGCTATTTCTTGGAGCCTTTGGTTGGACATTAACTTCCGTCTTTTCACATTTGTATCTCATCATTCAGATTACCTTTGGGGTCTAGTTTCTTATTTTGCCTCTTTCGCTATCTTACAACAAAATCGGGGCAACATGTAACAAGCCTACTTTAGAGGATCTCTTATTCTCTTCCTTTTTACTTTATTTTTTTATTAATTAATTAATTTTTTTTTTAAAAAAAAAGGAGTTTGAAAAATTACATTTAGGTTGTTAGAGTTGAAAAGGCAGGGGATTTTTGTTGAAACAGGGTTTTCATCCGCAAATCACAAAGGACCTTTCCCTTAACAAGTTCTAGTTATTACTTTTTTTAATTGTGGACCCTACTCGTATTTGCTTTCTACGCTCTAAAGTCGGACCTTTTAGATGATTGTTTTATGATATTTGATATAAATGAGTGAAGGTTATTCTTCCTTGTATATATAACACGTTCTTTCTGGTGCCTACACATATCTGGGAGATGATTGGATGCATGAATAAAACAGGATTGTTATTACTTAAAACAATTGATGAACTTTTGTGTTCAGCAATTTCCATCAGTTTTTGCATATGTTCATGACTTCTGCCACTCCCTCCACTCTTTTCAAATTTGTCATCTCCTGTTACAGCTACTTAAGGTACTTTTGTTTTATGTTCTCAGGGTTCTTCATGACAGATATTGTGAGAGCCACGAAAACAAAATCAAGTGTCTAGTACACTATTTTGAAAGGATAAGCAGGTGTACACCAGCAGGGTTTGTTTCATTTGAAAGAAAAGTTCTTCCTCTAGAGCTCAATCCACCTGTTGGGGCTTATCCATCTGCTGATCTTTGGGCAAATTCTCTTGTCCCTCTCTGCCAATTTGAGGTAGCATTTTCAAATGGCTTAGAAGTCTGTCTCAATTACTGAAGTTTAGTGTAACTGTCACACGTTTTTCCCATTGTTGTAACTTGTAAGTGAAAAGAAACTTACCACGATAATGCCTCCTGTAAAAGGTTTGCTCTACGGGTTTGATAGAGGACCAGTCTCGAGGAGCTCTGGAAGTTGATTTTGCAAATGAGTATCTGGGAGGTGGTGCCCTGTCTAGAGGATGTGTTCAGGTGCGCTAAATAATTTCTTTGTTTCGGAGATACGGGTATTCATGCTGCTGTTAACTTTCCACTGGGGGCTAAATATCTTACTGTTAAATACTCTGGTTAGGGATGGAATAGGTAATGTTAGTTCAGATAAAGGCCCTTGATGTTTGTTTTGAACGATTGCCCCTGTGGTCCTTGGGGAGAGAGGCTTCTATATACTCTGATTTCTCTGTTAATCTGCTTCACATTCTCCTCCCTCATGCCCTTCCTGTTGTCTGAAGTTAAGAACTTTCACTGAGACGTAAGCATGGGAGAGTTCTTGAATTGCACGGCACATATTCAATGGCATCGTCCTGAATTTATACTGTAAGCCATGGAAGTTCTTGCTATAGCCATCTGAATTAGCGTCTTATGTAATATCAAATGCGAGGTTGGGATTGAATGGATTCTCCTAAAGTAGGTTGCCCCTAAAATAGCCATTTCTCAAGGATATGCATGCATAAAGTGTGCATTTACTCGCGTCGATGAAGCAAACTTCTGATTCGCCTTGCGAAACTAGTTTGCTTCTGAACGTGATCTCAATCCTTGTTTATTACTGGCAATGCATAGTTAGTAACATGAACTTCAGAATACATGGTTTCATTAGATATACATGTATCTAATCAATATAGGTTACCAAATGTTGGTGGACTTGTTTGTTGTATAAATTGTTAAGAGCACTGTATTTGCCCATGCATTGGCTCACTTATTTCATATAAGGAATCCATAACAAGACTCCGAAGAGTGTCATTTGATTGAGTAAACCTGATGCAGGAGCAGACACTACTTCACCCATACTTACTGTTGTGATACTATTCCAAAGATTTTATCAAGCGAGCACACAGCTGAACTGAAGCTCAGCTGCTTGTTTGGTCTGTTTTGTCCGGTGACCCTGGGCTTAAGGTCATGTCCAGGTCTAGTTCAGAAACACTCTGGACAGACTAAGGATAATTTTTGTCAAAGACATCCTTATTATTTCTGCCTTGATCAGGCTGAAGATGATCATTTAAATCTGAAACTGCACCATTGAGCCTGATAATGCTTTGACCACTTAACAGCTGTTTAGACCATTATAATGCAACTCGACCTCTCGTAAACACCTTATGTCATCCCTAATTAATTTGGGGGAAGATGATCATTTAACTCGACCGTCTCATAGAGGAAACCTTGTGATTGGTCAAGCTACTGCAGGTGTTCGCCTCATAGAGGAAGCCTTGTGATTTGTCAAGGTACTGCAGGTGTTTTGTAGATTAGACTCAAACTGTTCTTTTCTGCTCACTTTTAATGCTCGAGCCTTGTGTTAGCTTTTGTAGGGACTCCTTGGCTATATAAGGAGAGCGAGCAACTCTGTAAAAGGCAAGTTATAGAGGAAACCAAAATAGGATTTATTGGCAAGGGCTTCCTCTCTCCTGTCACGGAGTAGTTTGGATTGGTGAAGACATGGGGTTTATTGGCTCATCACCACCAATTTTATGAAGCTCTGATTCGTTGAAGACACGAGCTCCAAATTTATTACTTTTAGAGCATAGGGTCTCATCAGATATCTTCAGCTAGGGCTAGCTAAGCCAAGCTGAGTGATTATTTTGGTTTTGATACTCTTAGAACTCTGGCTATGGAGGGGGTATATGTTGCTCATATGTATCAACTCGTGTGAAGGAGTTTGTCGTGTGAAATCAAAGAAGTAATTAGTGGAGGTTCTACTGGTGGGTAAGGCAGCATGGGAGTGCAATCCATTTTCTCCAGGATTACTTGAGATGTTTGCATGAAGAGGGGGGGGGGGGATTGAATATTGATGGCAACACTTACACCAAATGAATTTATAATTTTTTTTTTAAGTCGCCTTTTCAATGAATCTCGGAAGTCTAAAGTACCAAGGTATTTTGTTGGACTATGATTTTGGAGAGGTTTAACACTTGTGGTATTCTGCAACGGTGTAGACCAGGTACACCACTTAGTCTTGATGTTTGTGTTATGTGTGGGAAGAGTAGCATGGGTTCTTTTTTTTCTATGCATTATGATGTTGCATATTCCCTTTGCCTTTTTAATTCAATTTTTCACGTTCATTCAGAATTCCTCATACATGCAAGCAAGTGCAAAGAATTCCATGGGACAAAGGCAGTATTAAGAAAACCCTTTCAGTCCATGTCCCTCATTTTTCATGGATGACTTCAAATTATCCAACTCTCAATACCACTATTTTTTTTCTCAAACAGACCTCGGAAGTTGATTTCGACTCAGTCCCTGTGTCAATTGGTTATTAAGTGTTGGACTTCTTCATTTTATCAAGTTTTAAGAGTTCCTATGTACACCCTTGTGCTAGTTCACTTAAGATTTATAAGGTAAAGGAACCTGTAAGAACTCTTCATTGTACTAAGTGTTTCAGAGCACCTATATACCTATGAGGGGCGGAACTAGAATTTTCTCTTAAGGGGGCCCAGTAAAAACATTTCAATTTTTAGGGGGACTAAGTACAAAAGTTTTAACATTTTTTTTAATTTGTTCTTAAAAAATAGTTAAAAAATGGAAAGTTGGCGAGCCGGAGGACCAGTTCGCTAAAGTTATACATGGTATTCATAAGAAATCTTCCGAGAGTGTCATTTGATTGAGAGATCAAATTCTTAGTAAGCTGTCTTCTAGGAGCTCTGTTAGGGTGGCCTCACATCTTGATTATTTCTATTTACAGCTACCGATAAGTAGCCTTATACATATCTCCAGAATCTGGCCGATTTATGGGTCATATGCATTTGGGGCAAAGAGAATGATAAGGTGGGATTTCTACTCTAACTACCCTGGGTAGCATGAGGATTATCTTAAGCTTTTATTCCCTTGTCTTCCCAGTTGCAACTTGTCTTTCTTGTCCTTGTTAATATATTAGTCTGACTACATTTCCATCACCATTTCATGTTTTTGTAGGAGGAAATTCGTTTTATGATCAATCCTGAACTGATTGCCGGCATGCTTTTTTTGCCTACCATGTCAGACAATGAGGCAATAGAAATTGTTGGTGCGGAAAGATTTTCAAATTATTCAGGGTTAGTGCTGACTTAATCTCATGGTAAACCTGTACTAGATACAGATAACTTACTAGAATGGTCCTCAAATAGTGCAGGGATGGTATGGACAACACTATGGAGGCTAAACCTTTTCTACTGTAGGAAATGTCCATATTTATAGTTGTGCCTTTAGGTTGATGTTGGCATGATTTTGTTGCAAAAAATCATGGTTGAACTTACAGTTAATATGTGCTTGGTTTGGTAACCATGCTTGGTCTATAGGCCTTATTTCACTTGTCAGATCACTCTCATACTCTTTACTGTATTTTCTTATGTCATCTATTAATATCTTGTAGGTATGCCTCTACATTTCGATATTCTAGTGACCATGTGGACAGAAGGGAAGTAGATTCTCTTGGTAGACGTCAGACAACAATTGCTGCAATAGATGCATTGCGCTGCCCAGGATCTAGACAGTACAGACTTGACTACCTCTTGAGGTCTGATTTTTTGTGCACTTATAATTCATCTACCCTTAGTGAAATATGATATTTTGTTTTTGATGACGTCGAGAATCCGCAACTTCTACCTCTGGTGCACACTATGTGAACCCCCGGCCATTACATCACACCCTTGGCACTGTGAGCTAGAGAGTCATAGTAATAAGTTCAAGTGCTCACCGTGGGGTTTGAACCTAAGACCAAGGGGGATACCTTTGAACTGACTTAGCCCCTTTCAAGCATGATTAGATATCAACGACATTGGATTTGCTCTCCTCACTGTTTTGTTTTGGTTTTGTCTGTTTTCGTTGTAATTTTCTAAACTATGAGCTTTTATAAATTTTTTGAACTTTATCTTTTTGAACATTTATGAACTCATGCCTGTTTTTTAAGTGTATTCTTCTTAAATTAATGAACCTTTTTGATTTTTCTGTAGTCATTAAATTTGGAATGTTTATGAGCTTTTGTGAACTTTTCCGAAAATATAATAAAAAGGGATGAACAGAACAAGCCCGTTGTACTAGATTTTGTCAGGGGCTTCTGAGTCTTCTTCTTTATTTTTTTCTCTGAAAATTAAAGAGATGTGAATCACTAATAAATAGATATGGGCCTCTCAAATGTAGTTCATGTGCTGGTCTCGTCCTCACCAACTGAGCTAAATATAACCCACATGGTGACTCATGCTACATGAGTACATGACACATGTCATAGTGAGAACCAAGATGTGAGTGTTTGATGTAAGCTGCTGATTTCAATTACTTTATACACTGCACTCTCGTATTTTGTCCAATGATGTGTACACTCTTTCATCCGCTTACACTCTCATACTGGACTTTCGTTTAGGTGATGGATGGTGGCCTTCGAGCTTTGTTTAGCTTAGAGATTTTTATGTGCTCGGAAGATTTCTGTCAACTACCAAGCCTCACATTATCGCTGCTTTAATGTAATTTTATCATTCACTATCTCTGGGCATTATTGTTGGGTGCTGGGTTTGGTGGGAGATGCAAGATGGGAGACCCAAAGGTTAATAGATTGAAAGTATGTTAAATGTGCTGGATATTAGGGGTTTCGGGTGCAATTTACATGCATGTATTCAACTTGAGATGGTTGCGCTCCTGGAGTTTGTTTGCAGTTGTCTCAGGCAATAGGCTGGTTCCATAGGTCATCGACACTTGTGAGATCATGTGCTGACAATAACAGGGTCAATTACTTCATTGTGAAATGTTGAATTTGCTATTTTCTGAAGCTATGACTTATGGTAACATAATGAACAATTTGGTTTGGGCAGGGAGGTTAACAAGGCCTTCTGTGGCTTTGTGGATCAATCAAGACACAAACAGTATCAGATGCTATTGCATTGTGATGAATTCCGTGAAGGTCAGTTAGGGAACGACGCAATGGATACTAGCAGTATCTCTGAGACCCAATCAACAGTGAGTCAGCGAGGTTGCAATTTTCTTCTGTGAAATATCTTTTGTTTTGCTTGACTTGTTCAAAGTTTTCTTAATTTCTGTGTTCGCTGTTGGGTCCCAGATATTCCTGTATGAATTTATTTGGCATGTAGCATTTTTTTACTGTTAAGGTAGGCTTTTATTTCTGCATTGACCTGCTTCAGTATTAACCCTTTTGTGGGTTCCCAGGTGATTGAAGACTCTGTGATGTCTTTAGAACCTGACAACGAGTCGGCTCAGGGAAGAGATGGTAATCTACAAGTGCATAGTAGTGATGTTGGGATTGCTACTGGAAACTGGGGTTGTGGTGCTTTTGGTGGAGATCCTGAAGTTAAAGCAGTTATACAGTGGCTTTCTGCGTCTCAGGTTAGTCTCACTGCCATCCCTGTAAACTTTCATTAATGCATTGCTGGGCAGTTTAATGATTATGTTTGCCATTTTACTACCTGATGAAAAAAGTTATCTTCTCATATATTGTTATGGCGGCATCCTTTAATCAAATGCAAAGTTATCTTGCTAATTGACATCCACATATTGGTCTATGTAGCTTTTCCCACTTTTTTGTTCCTTGGTGGCCTTTCTGTTGGTTTAACTTCTGAAAAATCTACTGGAATGAGAAATTGTTTTGTACTTTAACTTCTGCCACTTTTGTCACCGGCTGTCCAATGCTATTTCACCAATTCCTTTACTATAATAGATTTCTTTGGGACTTGTTGGAAACCTCTCCTCTGGTTATATGTGAGGAAAGTAGTAGGTTAGTGAATTAAGTTTCCAATCAAGGGTCTTATGTGTTGGAAATCCTCTGTATAACATACATGTAAGACTCTGTATGTCTGGCCCCTATAGCCTACCTAGGTCGGAGCCTCCTGTGTCATTGGTATTAGGTAATGGAAATAGTGATGGTCTTTCTATGTGCTTTTAGAGGCCAAGGCATAATAAATATTGACGGCCCTTGTAAGAAAACCCAATATGGTATTATGGTTAGTGAAGATGTAGTGAGGGGGTAGAGGGATTGAGAGTGATATGAGGTTTTTTGGGGTTGATGAGATTGTTACTTTAAATAGGGCTAAGTGAAGAGAGGGAGAGGGAATCTATGGTGCCTAATCACGTTTATTTTTTAATTATGTCCAAAAAATTATTTTTTTAATATTTTTTTATTTGCTTAAATTGTATTTAAATTCATTAAGATTCTTAATGACGATTCTGTTAGCCGACCCCAAATCAATTTTGCATGAAGGCTCTATTGTGTTGTTTTATTTGGTAATCAACTGGCCCTAGAGGGATTAGCCCTGGAGGGGTTCCCCAGAAAGACAAAGAGTAAAATATTCCTGCCAACCACGATGTCTGGGAAGGTGGATTTGAACTCCAAACCTTAAGGCCAGGAGGTGGGCACTTTTATCTTTGATACTTGATTATCCTCAGTCTCCACTAGATGTACTCTATAAGAGTTTTTGCTTCTTTTGCACTCTGGCATAACAACGATAAACATTTTGGAAAACTTAGTAGGTTTTGTTCCCGAGAGATAATTCTAAATGTGATTGATTTGAGTATGATATATTATCTGAGGTCAAGGTTGTGTTTTTCATATGTCGTGCTGGACAGTTGTTTAAGTATCATTTTCTCACAAGACAATACTGGAATGGCCGGGATCTTTATTTAGTTGGACTTGTGTGGATAGTGTGGCAGCCTGGGACACTAGCAATCCTTTGCTCCATAAGTCCACAGGGTCTTTCAGCATTCTTTCTAATATCGTTTTTAAAACAAGTCAGCTGAATTTGTCTGCAGCTATTCATTCTTTGAATGGAGTATAGAGTGGCTTAAAAAGTCGTTACTTATGTACAGGAGTTGTATTTCAACATCTCTGGTAAGTGGGAATTTTTTACTATTATCAATTTCCTGGGTGCTTCCCACAAGCACAAGATCAAAGTGAACTTGAGCCGAAATATAAGACTTGACAGTTCAGATCTTATCTGATGCCTGAATTTGGGATTTCCCAATGACATCTTTGTAGATATCAAACTCGAGAGTTTTGATGCATTGAATATTTTGTTGTTTACTTGATACTTGATGGACCCAGGTGGGCCAGATCTATATACTTGTCCTCTTTGCCACAAAATTTTCACAGGGTGAGACTTGGGAGTACTACATATAGTTGAATAGAGAGATTTGTAATGTATTACAAATTTCAGAAAAAGGGCTTAGTTTTATTTGTGAAAGTAGTTTATTTTCTGTATAAGTTTATCCTCTAAGAAACCAATCAAAGTTTCTTGTGTGACAATTATATTAGTGCATGTGAAGAGACTGTGTTTCCATTTGTTGTGGGTGTTCCTTTCTCTTCAACTTCCAATGGGGTCCAGTGTTTATTTGTCGATGTTCTATGTTCCAGGCCTTCAGACCTTTCATCTTATATTATACATTCAGATTGGAGGCATTGCAGAATTTGGATCAGGTATATTTCTTTTTCTTTTGTTTATAATACAAAACAATCTATCGCATGTCTACCAGATGTCTTATCTATTTCATGAACCTATTGGTGGCTGATATTGTGAATTGTTGATAATGAATATGTGTTCAGTGTTTATAGTAATTATACAAATCCTCTAAATTAATGAATGTGTTGGGTATGAGTTTCTCTCAGTAACTTCGAGCTGGGCGGTGTTAGGATTACAAGCTTAGCTCTAACTTAAATCCTTACATTCCGCTTCTTAGAAAACACACACCCCCTCTCCCCCCACCCGCCCACTTGCCCCTTTTTGCGGTTGGACTACAATGTTCTTTCGTGCTTATTTGAAGTTACCTGTTTCCATTCTCTTCTATTCGAGGTCTTCAGTTGTTTTAAACCTCATCTGCTGGTTTTACATTCACTTCAGACTATCCTGTCGTTTAAGAGAAAACGAAAGTTCCACGGACTTGTTTTGCATGTTCTCCCCCCACCTTCTCTTCCTTAAATGATAACTGACGAAAACGAGAGATGAAAACTCTAGCGCATTTTGGCCACTTAAATTCTTTAGTGTACTTGATTCTGCTTTAATGCACCAAATCCTTGTTGCTGATCCCTGACAATCTGGTGCAGGTGAGTAATTGGATTTTGTCTCATAAATGGACTGTTGGAGACCTATGGAACATGTTGGTTGACTATGGTTCAAAACGGGTAAAGGGAGAAACAAAGCTCGGTTTCTTCCCATGGCTGCTTCCACAATCACGTCGGTGACTGATAGTTGTGTGTTGATACCCATCTTGTTTCATGTGTCATTCTCATGATGATTTGATTTTGTACATGTTTTTATCCCACTTGTTAATAGAATCACAGTGTAACTCTTGGTTCATTGGTTTGCTGCTGTTGTGACAACTTGGTTAAGAAAGTAAATTAGACGACGTTTTGATGAATAGAAAATGGTCAGATTCGAAGACAACCGTATTTCTTTAGTTTTGCCAGGTACATTTTCAAATTGATATTTTCAATGATCAACATCTATTGTGTATTTTTAACACGCGAAAAACAAGGGATTTGAAAAGTCGAAATCCCTCGTTTTTTTTTTCAAAAAAGTTAGAATGCCCTTGATGAGGAAGGACGTTAGTTTTTATGTTATTGCTGTAGATTTGTTATTTCTGATTCCATTAACTATGTAATAACTCAAAAAGACAAGGCCTTAAACCAAAATTACAATCATAATTGTAAAATAAGTAATATCTGTTCAATTCAGTTTGCTCAGTTTGATTGAGGTAAGTTCATTCCATTCAGTTTAATTCAAGTCCATTCATTTTAATTTAGTTTCATAAGGTTCTACTAGTTTTAGTCCAAAAAGACAATGCCTAAATCCAAAACTACAATCATAACCCGAAACAATCTGATATGTCAATGATTTACAAGTATTTTGTATGTTCATAAAATTCAAAATTTTATTATCCTATATTTTTTATACATATATGACTAAAAGAGACGTTTTAATTTTACTTAAAATTAGATTTAATTATAAAATGGGTCTGAACTTAAATTAGATTTAATTATAAAATGAGTCCAGACGGTTAGTACAAGTAAGATTTGGAAAATTTCCTAAATCTCTTTTATTTGCTAGAGTTTCGTATTGTACAGGTCTTCTCACTAGGGTTTATAACGTCGGTTACCTCAGGGTCTATATTCGCTATATATATTGGAACAACAACGTCAAAACTCCTCAACCTCATTTCACCAAAAAAAAACTCCTTAACCTCAAAGCTCTGCAAACAAAAGTTAACACACATCATAACATCAAAAGCAACAGTTTTTCCAAAGTCAATGGAGGGATTAATTCCTATGATCTACCACGCATACAAAAGAAACCAAAGTCGTAGGCAGTTACGGTAGTACAGTTGTCTTTCTACAGATTTCTCTCAAAGCTGTGAGTTGGATGATCATGTCGACCATCATCAAGACGACGATAATCACGATAGAAAGCAAGAAAATTCTAGGCCCCTCCGACGGAAACAAAAGGCAGGTTCGTCGAAAGAACAAACAGGCATAGGCGGGACAGTTTTACTCACTGCAAAGAAAGAGGGTTGTTTAAGACAGTTCATCAGCGACAAACTGGAAAAACCAAAGCTACGCCATGCCACCCATGCTTGAAAAGAAGAAGAATACGAAAGCTGCATGTAGAGCTGTCAAAACCGAACCGACCCGAGAAAACCGAACCGAACCGCCCGAGAAAATGACCCGCACGAAACCGAAAAAATGTAAATTAAAACCGAACCGAACTGACCCCATGACCCGAAAAATATGAAATTCAAACCGAACCGAAACGAACCGGATAGACCCGAAACCCGATTCAACCCGAATCTAACTCAAATCTACTGAATAATAATAAAAAAATAAACTAATTTATTGCAATCTTGGTAATATTTAAGCTCAAATTAAATCAATTTTGTATTAGACGACCCAAACAAAGAAGTAAAACAAAATAATTATGACTCATCATTAAAATT